>JARHVA010004795.1:337500-482500 GCA_037957365.1 Torreya grandis
CTATAGATTCACTCCACCTTTTATGCCACCCATATCCTATGAGTGTTTCCATTTTGTTAATTGGGTTAGTATACCTAAAACACCTCCTTAAAAGGTAAAACTGAAAGTGATAATAGTTTTTAGCATGTTCGGTGGGATAAGTACATAAAGTACTTCATCTATTAAAGGATTGTTGGTGTTTTCCTTCAATATATTAACCTTTAGAGGAATTTATAAAAGCATAAATGGTGAATCTAATTTTATTTATCTAGTTTTATCATCCAAGATATTTTTTCCAATAAATTACCCGTTTTTTGCTTTCCACATGAATTTTTATGTCTAAGTTTGAAGTAGATTTCAAATTGGTCGAAGTTACTCATCCATATTAACCATATTAAGAGCCACACCATATATATAATTATCCAAATTTCCCCTCATATGAATCTAATTATGCATCTAACCAACCTTACCAAGATTTTTAACCTTCATATCAACCATTCCAAGCATGCTATTAGTCTTATATACCCCCTTTAGTTCTAAGTCAGCCTTGTCTTGATCTTAGCCTCTCCCAAGTTGTTAGTAATATCAAGGCAAAACTTGCATCAATTGATTAATAAGATAAAAAATATGGAAACTTACTTCATTTGGTTCCTCAAACTCCTAAACCTAAGGAGTTTCCAAGTTTCTCACCCACTTCTCATATGTCAATCCAAAATAAAGAGAGAGAGAAAGTTGTAAAATCTAGAAAAAGAAAGTTTCCAAAATTTTTGATCCCCTCATCCACTCCTCAAGTTTTAATTGTTCATAAGGATGAAGGTATATTCAAATTTCATAGGAGGAATGATTAATGGAAAGAGGAAAATCAAGAAACTTTAGCACAAGCCTTTTTATTCTTCCCCAAGATCTATTAAACGAGTCCATTTTCCCCAAGTTTACAAGTTGGAAGATTAATCCTCCAAACCCAAAACCAACTCATGAGAATATTCATCCCACTCTACCAAATGAGCCATTTTATCCTCCCACCATATCATTTTTTGAATGAATACCTATTATATGGAATGTAAGTGAAGAGGATACCTTAATTACTCATTTACCATTTGACAATGAGTATTACACCCCTAATCCACTAGTTTGACATCCCTCTTGCCCTCCTTCCATCACCATCTTAATTGGAGGACCTATTGTATGGAAATTAGATGAGGATAATTCAAGTGAACATTATGAAGAAATCTAAATTGAAATTTTAGTTACAAATGAACTTGATGAATATGTTCAAGTGGTGTCTCTAGTATAGGTACAATTAAACTTTCATGCATATGTACATGTGTCCAAGAAGATAAGGGGCATCTAGATGAAGAAAATTTAATCTTTCCTAGTCAATTGTGCATTTATGGGTATGAAAAGCAGATTTTTTGGACATAAGGTATTTTGTTCAACATGGAAGAGGATTAAGATCATATTGCAATAGTTAGTGAGATTGTAGCAATGGCTATACAAGTATGTTATGAAGACCATATCATATCAAGCCATGAAATTTCTCAAGGTGGCTATGAGGAGGTTTAACAAGACATGATAGTTAATTAGGTTATATAAAGGCATGAAAGAGACTCTAATGACATGTGGAAACAGAATTAAACATTTTCAAATAATTTAAGTATCATAACATGCTTGCAGCTCATTAGTATAAAAATGAGGGTGTCATAGAGGTCATTTCCCTCCTAAAGAGACAAGATGATGATCATAAAAAGTTGTGATAGAATCACTATGATTTCATTTTATAATTTGAGGTCCTTATTAGATTTACATCTCCTAAAGGGAAAATTAAAAACATATATTAGAATACACTAGCTAATTTACAAAGAGAATTGCCTCAATTCTTCATGACTAATCAGGATAAACCTTTGAGTAAGGCAGAAATGGCATTATTTTCATCAAAATATCAAGCTTGGAAAAGCTATGACATGGTGTTTAACTTGAATGATCTGTCCATAGGTAAGTAAGTGAAGGAGATAGGCTTGATTGACAAAAAAGAAGATCATGAGCATGTGAACATATCAAGAGTTAAGGCATACCTCCCACCTCATAGGTAAGATTCAACTAGACTCCATCCATCAAGTGCTAATTTTATCAAATGGAGTTAAGAAGGTTATGAAATATTTCATTTTGATCCAAGTTGAGTATGCCTTTAAGGTCTTATACATAGTAAGTTAGTATTTTATTTTATCTAAGTGCTTTTGGCATAATGTTTGCCTAGTTGTTTGATCTTTCTCTTTTCCCTAAGTGTCTCATGATATAGGTGTGTTTGTTTCTTGTTTGTTTTGTGTCTAAGAAGGTATTATTAGTTGTTATAACTTGTTATAAAGGATTTAAATCTATTTTAAAGGCCTAAAGCATGTTTTTTCTTAGTTTTCAATGACTCCATAGCCTAATGAACTAATAAGGCTACTGATCTAATTGTTTATAAATATAACCAACCCTTAAAAGTCACTTAAAATGTTGATAACTTGGTCTCTTGGTCCAAAATTTAACCCCTACCATCCAAAATTTGACATTACATCAATTTCCATTTCAAAAGAGGTCTAAGAAAGGTCTTATTAAGATTTTAAGGTCCATAACATGTGTTTTGTCCAATCAACCTTGTTCCTTGATATTTTATAAGGCCTTTTTCAATATGGTTTAGCAAAGTTTAAGGTAGGTTGGAAAGATTAAGATTAGTTTGTGAAATTCATGGTATAAGTGGTGCATGGTGAAAATTATGAAGTGGTGTTATTAACTTACAATATGACATAGTGTTTTATTGTAGATGATGAAGATAGAAGTAAAGTTGGTAAGATGGAAACAATGAAATTTTGATTCTTTTAGAGATATTAAGGTTTCTATTATTTTTTCTTAGATTACTTGTTGAAATGTTGTAATGTAACCACCTTGGGAAATATCGAGTGATAAGAGTAGAAACCACATATAAAATTTAAAGATGTATTTTTGGGTCATTTGACACTTGTGAGGATCATATTATATGTATTTATGCATGTACACTTGGTCAAGATGTCAAAATACTTATTTTTAATGTATATTCACCTTGAAAACTAATTTACTCATTACTCTAACATCCAAATATAACATAATTATAGTAAAGGTAAGAAAAAATTAGATTTTTGTACATTATAATATCATTTTACAAGCTAAATAAGACTCCAAGAATACCTAGTACTTAGCTACAATAGGTTATTATTTCAAATGGACAAGTTTCATAGTAAGAAAAGTAATGTTTTAAAGAGATCATATAGGTTTCTACAATGGCTCAGGCATATTCAACAAAGTAAATCATGACACAAGGTGATAGGGATTCATCAAAAATATATTCCATCCTCACCAAAATCAAAACCATGTTAATTAAGAGTTCACATGTCCAAACAAGGTAGAAAACCATTAAATATGTCCATCAGGTCATTGGCAGAGTGAAAAGAGTCATCTTGATAAGGTTGGTTCATAAAGGAGGAGAGGTATTAAAACCAATTCCATTAGGTGATGTTTACCATCCATATTACCTTAAAATAAATGGAAATATTGTAGATATTAGGGGGTAGATATTTATGAACCATTGTTAACAATCTAACTACCTTTTAAACCCTACTAAACCCTAATGCCTTAGTTTTCTCCTTTTTAATGCATTTGGGATATCATTGATGAAAATGATAGAATATGAGGAATCATAAAGGGTATAATAAGCCATATAAAAATATTATAGGTTCTAATAATACCTACCACATGGTCTTCAAGAAACATCCAATGCATGAATGAGCAAAATGTGAAGGTATAGGTCTGAAGGGTTTAAAAAGGTGCAAGTTTTCAAGTTTGTTTGATACTATTGAGAGTTTTTTTATCTTATTAAGAGAGTAAACTGCATTTTATTCATTTATACCAATCCCTCACTTCCAATTCCAAGTTATACCAATCTTTCATTCATCCCCAAAGTATCTTGAAGTGTTGGTTCAACACACAAGTGATCTTGATCTTTTAAAGGGTAATCCATCTAAAATGGAGTTTGAAACACTTAATGAGAAGTTTAAAAGACACTAAAATAATATCAAAAAAGTGGTAAAACTATTCATGATATTATTTGATTGAAATTTATAGGTTACAAGCTTAAGGCTAATGATATAGTGTTATAAACAACATTTCAAGTGTGAAGAAGTAAGTAACATAGTTGTGACTAAAAGGCTAGGTATTTAACAAATTCTTAAGATATTCACCCTGATGGTAAAACTCAACTAAGTCCTTAGAAATATTTAAATAAACCATTTTTAATTTGGTTTTTGACACATAGTCAGTAATTAGGTAGGGGTTGTTAATCCCACCCTCTCCTAAAAGGAAACTCATGTGAGAAAATCTCCTTCAGGTTTTGGTTACTAGGTTTTAGTATGCAAGGTAACCTAGTCAGTTGATGTACACTATTACATGCCACAAGTCTTGGTATTGATAATTTGAGTCAAAATAATTAACTCTAACTATTATATTCAATAAAGGTTATGCCTTCAAGATTTGATAACCTTCACGAATTGACTCCTCTCATTATTTTTTCATGTCCAAAATGTATCAAAAAAA
The DNA here is from genome assembly GCA_037957365.1 of Torreya grandis. Lineage (NCBI taxonomy): Eukaryota > Viridiplantae > Streptophyta > Pinopsida > Cupressales > Taxaceae > Torreya > Torreya grandis. Next base: position 342,085 of record JARHVA010004795.1, read on the forward strand.
CAATAATGCTAAACTTATGATGAAATTCATATAAAAGCAATTAAGTTAAGTAACTAAATTAATTTTTTTTAATTCTTAATATTATTTATCATAAATAAAGACAAAAATATTAGATTTAAAGATAAAAATTCTTTCTATAGACACAAGTGAAACTAATTTTATTTGACTGGATGAATTCCCATTTAAACCAATCATCAATTCAACCAGACTTAACACAACTTCAACTGAATATGGTATAAAATTTTAGGAGATAGAGTAACTTTAATAAATATGGGAATTACTACCATAATAATGTGAATAAAATTTCCACATAGACTTAATAGTAATCCATTTATTAGAATTTTACTTTTGATAAACAATGTGCTGAAATTCATACAATCATCAAACTAAAAAAGATAATGTATATAACAAGTAAAAATAAGAGAAGGGAAGAGATTATCCTATAAAAGCATAAAAAGAGTCTAGTTATATATGTCTCCTTTAATAATCTATAATGAGATATCCTTTTTCATAGTACAAGAGCTATTCTTAAATAAAAACATATACTTGTGAATTTTAGATGCAAATTCAAATTAAAATTCATCCCATGAGGTAGTTATAGTAATATTTGACATGGATAGCCCACTTGAGGTTCATTGGGAATGAGCCCCTTTTAATTTCATCATGAAGATATCTAGAAACATTCTCGACTAAATCAATAAAAAATTCCAATGAGGAATTTAGTTGGGATTCATTGAGATCATCAGTTGCTAAAATTTTATGTAATTAGGACCATGTCTCTCTAAGGAAAATATTTTGTCTTTTATTCTCCATGTTGTATCCTTATGCATAAGTAAAGTTGATTATTCATGCCTCATTCATAATTTGGTTAGGAAATGATCCAATTTTGTGAATCAAATTGAATACATGGTTCATTTTTGACTTTTGATGGTCTTGATGGCCACATGGGCCATAAATTTTATGTGTGTGCCTTGTTGACTACATAGCCAACATGTTCTTCATTCTGACGGATTCCCTACCACATGGTTCTCTCTATGGTTATCTCTATTTTACCCTTGTTATGTTTTTGTATTATGCTTATATGGGCCATAGTTTACAGTTGGTATCTCATTAGTGACCCCAATATTCATCCTTCTTTTCTCTCCTTTATTATCTTCCTAGCCACATGGCATATTTTCAATCACCTAGGCTCTTAATCTGTCATCCTCTTCACTACCAATTGTCACTTTATCATACCTTTGGGATTTTACTTTATCACTACAAATAGTCTTGCCTATAGGATTATGATATTTGGGATATCACCATATGGTATCATATTTCTCACCCATTCACTCAAGGATTTGACATAGCTCCTGGACTGCATGGAAGTCTCTATGTTAGTGGGGTAGTGAGATTATGCCACATAAAACTATCCCACTAACCCAATAGCCTAGAAACTTTACATCAGTACATACATCTTCAAGATAATGGATTAGTGGGATTATATCATGTTTCATAATCTTACTAACCCACTATCCTATAGTATTACTAGCATCTATTGAGGTCAACATACCCCAATTTTTTAAAATTGGGACCCTTGAGATGTTTTGAAGCTTAACCATCCAAACATGGACTATTTTGAATATTATTAAAATTTGAAGATCATCCACTTTGACATACTTGGCTTACAAATTCATGGTTTGCTTTAAGATTACCTAATATTACTAATAATTGATCCTCATGTCTTTAAGTTATAGGTTTCATGGAACCCTTGCTAATGGTTCATGCTCTAAATCCCTATCATAAACCCTTGGTTCATGTTTAAATTTGAATTTAGTGGGAACAAATTGGTGGTAACATTCTGAATCTATTTTGAACTTGAGCCTAATTTTTATGTTAATGCCTAGTCATGTTTTTCAACACAACAAAAAATTTGCCTAAAAATTATGCCTTGGTCCCCTTTATTTTCAATTTTTTTATTAATTACCTAACCAAGTCCAATTTTAATCTAGCTCAGTCCCTTTCTCAACATCTTAGCCTAAATTTTTAATATAACTTGGGACCAAATGTGAACTTAGCCTAAATTTTTAATTGTTAAGATGTGGAGCTAAAAGCTTCACCAAGTGAGCAGATTTGATAGTTGCAAGTTTACACAGTCATCGACATCGGTTAGGAGCGACCAACGTCAGTCAAGAGTGGTTCAAGAGATGCCAGCATCGGCAGGGATCAACCGACGTCGGTCACAGGAAAGTAGGCAAGAACCGACGTCGGTTACCTGTGCGTTGAGAAAGCTATTTCCGAGGACAGAATCGAGTGTTTGCATGTTAGGATTAAGTCATAGTCTTAAGTCCGCATCTCTATTATTAGTAAGACTATTTTAGAGACCTTGTTTAAGAGGCATAATTTTTGGTTGTAAATTCATGCTCAAGTTTCCTAATTCTATATGTAGGATTAGATCTTCTTAGCTTATTGTAATGAATGTTGAATAGAACAGTACAGAATTGTATATGTGAATCAATCCAGGTTATTGGAGTTGATTGTACTTGAGAGAGAGAGCTCTTGAGGGAAAGAGATCTAGAGAGAGATCTATAAATCTGAGAGAGGTGTGGAAGAAAGAAGTTTCTTTAATTGTATTCCTTTTGTAAAGAGTTTAATACAAGTTTTCAGGGTGGTTTCTTGTATCTCTCATTGTTTGCTATTTATCATTCTAGTTACTTATCATTCTGATTTAATTCCACATTTATTGATTTCATAAGTGTAATCAAATTGTTGGTTGATCCCCAACAAGTGGTATCAAAGCTCAGATTCACTAACAGGTGGTTCAGATTTGTGTAGTGTGTATTGATTACAGGGTAGTCACAGGGGTTTCTACAGGGATCTCTATTTGAGTGGGAGAAGCAATGGCAAAAGAAAGTAAACTGAGAATGGAGAAGTTTAATGGCAAAAATGATCAACATTGGAGAATACAGATAGAGGATTCTTTGTATCAAAAAGATCTATACTTACCGTTAGGTGGAATTGCAAAGAAGCCCACAGACATGGATGATGAAGAATGGGAAGTTCTTGATAGAAAGGCTTTGGGGTCTATAAGACTGAGTCTAGCTTCTACTGTGATATCTAATTTATCACAGGCAAAGTCTACAATAGAGTTAATGACTACTTTAGCAAATTTGTATGAAAAACCCTCAGCTTCTAATAAGGTATATCTTATAAAGTAGTTATTTAATTTGTGTATGCAGGAAGGTGGATCTATATCTAATCACCTGAATGATTTCCATGGAATTGTAAATCAATTAAGTTCAATCAATATTGTGTTTGATGATGAAATTAAAGCTATTTTAATATTACGTTCTTTGTTTGAAAGCTGGCATAGCTTAGTAATGGTAGTTAGTAATATTGCATCTGCTTCAAATATTTTAAAAGTAGAGGATGTTTTTAGTGTCATCTTGAATGAGGAAATTCGCAGGAAAAGCATAGAGGAAACATCTGGGAATGATTTAAGTTTTGAGAGCAAGGGAAGGCAAAAAGAGAAGAGCAAGAAAGGGAGATCAAGGTCTAAATCAAAGGTGAGAGGTAGATCCAAATCCAGAAATGATAGGAAGCCACAATGCTAGAATTGTGGAAAGATAGGGCACATAAGCAGAGATTACTAGTCAAAGTCTAAGGAGGACAATCAGCACGAAGGAAAAGAAGAAGCAAAGGTTGCAAGTATTGCACAAGATGCTTTAATATTCTCTTTGCATAATAATATAAAATCTTTGGTGTTAGATTCTGGTGCATCTTTTCATGCTACCCCTAATAGAGAATATTTTAGTGACTATATCCATGGAGATTTTGGAATAGTGTATTTAGGGGATGCTGAGCCTTGTAAAATTATTGGCAAAGGTAAAGTGCAGCTGAAAATGCAGAATGGCAACACATGGGTGTTGAGAGATGTCATGCATGTTCCTATCTTGAAGAGGAATTATATTTTTGCAAAAAAGTTAGGGGATGAGGGTTGTACAGTAACTCTCATAGCTAAATCTTGGAAGGTGACCAAGGGTGCACTTATAATGGCCAAAGGTAAGAGAGTAGGTACTCTCTATTTATGTAATTGTGTTACTAACAATTCTCCTTCTGTATTATCTACTTCAGATGTGGATGCAAAATTGTGGCACTCTAGGCTCAGCCACATGAGTGAGAAGGGAATGTCAATTCTTAAGTCAAAAGGTAAGCTTTCAGATTTGAAAAGCATAGATCTAGATTTTTGTGAGCACTGTGTTTTTGGAAAATAGAAGAGAGTGAGTTTTTTCAAGACTGGGTCAACAAAGAGGAATCATAAGTTACAGCTTGTTCACAAAGACATGTGGGGACCGGCTCAGGTTGCTTCTATTAGAGGATCACAGTACTATGTTTCATTCATAGATGATGCTACAAGAAAGGTATGGGTCTATTGTATTAAGAAGAAATCTGATGTATTTGATACTTTTAAGATTTGGAAAGCTATGGTTGAGAATGAAATAGGTGGAAGATTGAAGTGCCTGAGATCTGACAATGGTGGTGAGTTATGCAGCTACAAGTTCAACTAGTATTGTTATATGCATGGGATTCGTAGGCAAAGGATAGTTCCAAGGACACCTCAGCAGAATGGAGTTGCTGAAAGGATGAACATAACAATAATGGAGCATGTAAGATGTATGATATTGCATGTTGGTTTGCCCTTAGAGTTTTGGGCAGAAGCTATTGATACTGTACTGTACCTGATTAACAAAGGACCCTCTACAGCTCTGGATGGTGGAATTCTAGAAGAGGCATGGATAGGTAAAAAGGTAGATCTCTCATTTCTCAAAGTTTTTGGTTGTGAAGCCTTTGTGCACATTGACAAGGAAAATAGAAAGAAGCTGGATGCTAAGTCTATGAGGTGCATATTTATTGGCTATGGCTCTGATGATTTTGGATTCAAGTTTTGAAATCTAGAAACTAATAAGATAATTAGGAGCTGTGATGTTGTTTTAAATGAAAAAGTGATGTATAGTGATCAGCTAAAGAAGCTAAATCAATCTGAGCAGAATAATGGAGAATTGGACGAGGTGATGGTCCAAAATGAGCTCATGAGAAAAATTAATCACAAACAGGAAAACATAGAGACCAACATCGGCAAATTAGGAACCGACGTTGGTAGAATAGAAATTGATGTCAGTCATATAGAGACCGAAATCAGCCAGGTAGGAACCAATGTCAGCTAGGGAGAATTGACGTCGGCCAGTTACAGGTCTGGAGGTGATCGAGGTCGGTCACTGTCAGAGAATTTGGGTGGACAACATGTTGTGGATGAGTCTCAAACACCCATCAGTAGGTCAAAAAGGGTAAGTAAACCCCCAATTTGATATTCTCCTTCATTATTCTATTTATTTTTAACTAATGGTGGAGAACCAGAGAGTTTTGAAGAAGCAATATAGGTAGAATCCAAGAATCAGTTGGAGCATGGCATGGTTGAGGAAATGGAGTCCTTGAGAGAGAACCAAACATGGGATTTGGTTGAGTTGCCAGCTGGTAAGAGGACACTGAAGAACAAATGGATCTATAGATTGAAAGAAGGTGAGAACAAACAGATGAGATATAAGGCTAGGTTGGTAGTGAAAGGATTTGCACAAAATATAGGTATTGATTTTGGCGAGATTTTTTCTCCTATTGTTAAAATGACTTCCATACGGACTGTATTGTCTTTAGTTGCTATTGAGGATTTGCATCTTTAGCAGCTTGATGTTAAGACAATGTTTCTTCATGGAGATTTGGATGAAGAAATATATATGGAACAGCTGGAAGGATTTGAGGTCAAAGGTAAGGAGAAGTTAGTGTGCAAATTGAAAAAAAGCTTGTATGGCCTCAAGCAAGCTCCTAGACAATGGTATCTGAGATTTGACAGGTTTATGACTGAGCATGGCTATAGTAGGTGTCAATCTGACCATTGTGTGTATTTTAAGAGATTGGATAATGGTAGATATATTATTTTATTGTTGTATGTAGATGATATGCTAGTTGCAGGATCACACATGCATGATATCTCTAAGCTTAAGGTGAAATTAGCTCACACATTTGCCATGAAGGATTTGGGAGCATCAAATAAAATCCTTGGCATGAGCATTAAGAGAGACAAGAAAAATCACAGGTTGATTTTGTCTCAAGAGGATTATGTGAACAAGGTGTTGAAACAGTTCAATATGCAAGATGCAAAACCAATAAGCACACCTTTGGCTAGACATTTTAAGTTGAGTAAAGAACAGTGTCCTAATTCATATGATGAGGTAGATTACATGAGTAGAGCTCCATATTCTTCAACAGTAGGGAGTTTAATGTATGCAATGGTGTGTACTAGACCAGATATTGCCCAAGCAGTGGGAGTTGTAAGTAAGTATATGGCCAATCCAGGAAAGGAACACTGGAAAGCAGTTTAGTGGATCCTTAGATATCTGAGAGGAACCAACAGTAGGCATTTGTGCTATGGAGGTTCAGATACTTCTCTACATGGTTATGTAGATTCAGATATGGTAGGTGATTTGGATGGCAGGAGAAGCACCACAGGATATGTTTTCACTGTTGGTGGAATGGCAGTTAGCTGGATATCAAAGTTATAGAAGGTTGTTGCCTTGTCAACTACAGAAGCAGAGTATATTGCAGTCACAGAGGCTAGCAAAGAGATGATATGGATGACATGGTTCATGGAAGAGATTTTAAAGGAGCAAGAGAGTTTTAGATTGTATAGTCACAGTTAGAGTGCAATTCATTTGGCTAAGAATTTAGCCTTTCATTCAAGAACAAAGCACATACAACTTAGGTACCACTTCATAAGACAGGTATTGGAGGATGGTGAGTTGAAGCTGGAGAAGATCCATATAGATAAGAATGTTGTTGATATGTTAACCAAGTTGGTAACAAAGGAGAAGTTGAATCTTAATTCAACTTTTATTGGTATTCATGATTGAGTTGAAGATGGAGGAGCTAGAAGATGTTGTTGTATAGGTACTGGTGCAGCTGTTTATCTCCAAGTGGGAGATTGTTAAGGTGTGGAGCTAAAGGCTTCACCGAGTGAGTAGATTTGATAGTTATAGGTTTACACAATCACCGGCATCGGTCAGGAGCAACTGATGTCGGTCAGGAGCAGTTCAAGAAATGTCGGCGTTGGTAGGGATCGGTTGACATCGGTCACAGGCAAGCAAGCAGGAACCGATGTCGGTTACCTGTGCATCTAGAAAGCTATTTTCGAGGACAGAACCAAGTGTTTGCATGTTAGGATTAAGTCATAGTCTTAAGTCTACATCTCTATTATTAGTAAGACTATTTTAGAGCCCTTGTTTAAGAGGCATAACTATTGGTTGTAAATGCATGCTCAAATTTCCTAATTTTATATGTAGGATTAGATCTTCTTAGCTTATTGTAATGAATGTTGAATACAATAGTACAAAATTGTATATGTGAATCAATCTATGTTGTTGGAGTTGATTGTACTTGAGAGAGAGAGCTCTTGAGGGAAAGAGATCTAGAGAGAGATCTATACATCTGAGAGAGGTGTGGAAGAAAGAAGTTTCTTCAATTGTATTCCTTCTGTAAAGAATTTAATACAAGTTTTCAGGGTGGTTTCTTGTATCTCTCATTGTTTGCTATTTATCATTCTAGTTACTTATCATTCTGATTTAATGTCACATTTATTGCTTTCATAAGTGTAATCAAATTTTTGGTTGATCCCCAACATTAATACCAAGGTCCCATCACAATTATTAGCATGAACCAGGCTTAAGTCTAAACACTTTAGCCTAAGTTCAAATTTGGTTCCGAGTTCTAACTTAATTTAATTTCTTCTTGTAGAATCCCACAGATCTCACTTCATCATGAAGCATGATCTAATGGATAAAGAAAGGACCAGGTCATAAAATTAAAAAACATGCATCTCACAAGATCCAATGATCCATGCTTCTTCATAGCCTTTCAATCAGATGACATGAAAAGATCTAGATAAATCTAAGCACTTGGTCCTTTGAACCAATCATGTTTGAGCACTTAGATCATGATGATCAATGGTTCTCACTTCATCATGGACCAAATATTTAATGAAGTGAAGACTTTGTTAAAAATTTGAATTCCCAATAACTCCACAAAGTTTCTATACAATAGTCCTACATTCAAAGATTAAAAACAAAGGGTCCCATATGTTAGAAGGGACCAATCATGAGCAAGCTCTTGGATAATGATTAGATAGATCTTGCTTCATCATGATTCTTGATCTAATGGAGTGAATTGAGTCTGAGATCCCAAGAAGCCCTATAGATGTGCTAAGTGGCATTCTCGCATTAAGACATAGGAATTTGATAAGCTTAAATTTGACATTTATGTGACTATCATTTGACACTTGTGAGGACATATTTGACATCTATACAACCATCAAATTTAAGCCCATAAAAAATAATAACTTCATGAGCCTAAATTTGACAATTACATGACCATTATTTGATGTTTTTGAGGATGTATTTGATGTGTGCAAGACTATCAAATTTAAGATAATGAAATATTTTGCTCAGAACTAAGATAAACTTTAAAATATTGTTAAAATTCATATAAATTTCTTTGATAATTACTAAAAACCTTTTGAATGTGTTTAAATACTTTAAATCTTTAAACTATATATGTTTAAATAGTCTTATTGTCTAAATATATGCAAAAATGGACTTAGTCTAAGTCTATATCCTAAGGTCCCCATTGCATTTTCTTGAATTCCATGAACCTTAGGATAAAGACTCATAATAGATATTATTTGAAAATGGTATTTTCAACATGAAACTTAGCCCAAATGCTTTTAACCTAAGTTTTTATTGTGTTTATTAATACACTAAATCTCTATGTCAAAATTTGGCACTTGATCAATATACCATTTTGACCTCTTTGGACATGTTCTAAGAGCCTAGCATAAGTATTTTAACCTAAATTAATCATTGTGTTTATTAAACATAGCATAAAATTTGGCCTAAAATATTTAGCCATGGTCCCCTTTGTATAAACTTAGGCATAAACACCTTAGCCTAAGATTTATCTCATGTTTAGTAAAAATGAAATAATTCATAGCCTAAGATGTTTAACCTAAGTCCCCAGCTAAATCCTTTGATTTAAAACTTGACATAACTTTTTTGAACCTAAGCTTATTTGTATTCACTAATATGAAATAGAATTAGGAAAAATCATTTTAGCCTAAGTTCCTTTTATATGTATGCACTAACTTAAGGCCTATGTATCTTTATAGATCATATGGCTCGTGCTTCATCATGGAAGGATGATCCAATGGTGTGAGGATGCTAATTAATTTTCAATTATGCTCTAAAATAACTCAAGTTCAATGCATGGTAAACATGTGTTCAACATATAACTGACAAAGGTGCCAGAGCTTGGAAGGCCCATAGAGGTTCTAAGTGACACAACTATAGGATTCAGCATAAAAGGAATCAATAACAAGTTAGAGTCAAGATCAAAATCAATGAATTTCACTAATCCAAGGATCTTGATTCAATGGTGCAAAACAAAAGGGCATTTTTAAATTCCAATGGCTAGTGCTCCAAAGGCATTTATGAAAAATGGCATGAAAGGTTCTAAGTTGATGCCACATAATCACCACACAAGAAGAAAATGACAAAAGATAAGATCTGGTGTGACTAAGAATGAAAATGTATAAAATAAAAGGTCCAAATCACATATGAGCTAAAATCCAAATGGGCCACCACCATTAAAGCTTCGAAGCCCTAAACTTGCATAAAAAGACCCTAAGCAAACTTAGATTGATTATAGAGAATTTAGGATAAGTTCAATTATGTTTTGAGCATGAAAGAGATAACTAGAGACCATTTTAAAAATATTTTTGAAACTTTTTCAAGCATATAATCCATGGAAACTTAGAGGTAGAAATTGAGAGACAAGATAGAGTTATACCTATCTACGAACAATGAAAGAAGGGTTTTCAAAGATATTGAGATAGATGGTACATCCCTAAATAATGGAAAAAAGAATTGGTCTAAGTTATTTTGGACCATATATGAGATTAATTCCATCACCAAAAAATAACAAAGGATTGTCATAGTTAATAAGAAATACTATGACCTGGTTGCAGTTCAAATGGCTAGTCTCCATAATGCTACTATCAAACCATAGGTACTTCATTACATTGATGTCCTTACTCTAATTTTAATTGATTGTAAAATTGATAATGATTGGATTATCCATGAGGAAATATCTATGAGAGTTTCTTAAATTTCCCCAATAGCCTTTGGGAGGTATTATATATTGTCAAAACCCTATGTGGACCTACCCACAACCAAAGGATGGACCAGTGAGAATGACCTAGATACCATCCTCAAGTAGTAGTTTATATAAAAGAACCATGTGTTTCATGAATTTGAGGGAATAATCCCAATTTTATAGTTTGTTAAAGGAATTAGGGTAATCATGACCCTATTATATAGAATATATGGATCCCTTTTAACTACACATGTCAATAAAAGCTAGGTATCTTATGTCTACTTTATAGTAGAAAAATATCTGATTCCTTTAATACAAGATATGACTAGTTTCTTCCTAGGGAAATAATTTACTACCATAAAGAGGAATACAAGAAAAAAATTCTTCATGATGTATTATCTATTATATTCCCTCTTGGCTTCCACTAAAGTCCCCAACATCAAAACTGGTCCCTTGAGGGAAGAACCACAATTTCCCACCACTACTTAAAACTACATATCTTCAAGTATGTGACTATGTCTATCCTTCTTTGGTAGAATCCATCATAGTAATTTCCATGCCCAAGATTCCACCTTTGATCAAGAAGTTAATGGAGATGATGGGAGACATCTAGTTTTACCTAGATTGCATTTTTATCAAAATTTAAGGAATTTTGACCCAACCATACAAATCACCTATCTATGTTCCTCCCAAGCTGGTAGAATAGGAAATTGCATCTCAAATCATTTATGGTGTTGATGGGGTCTATAAGGAGAAAAGGAATGGCCTCCTCCATCCCTATACTTTAACAATTATAAAAATAGTTCTATAGGATTAGAAGTAGGTAGACACCATTTGCAAGAATAGGGACTCATTTATGTTTCAATCATATGATCTTAGGTAGTGGGACCCTAACAATGTGGTAGGCAATATATGAGCATCAACTGGGCCCTCACAACACCCTTTACATAAAGGCCAATAATTTTGAAGTGTTGGATTGATTCAAGAAAACCAACCTCAAGCTGATACATAAATAAACTAGTGATGAAAAGACAAGGGGCATATGGTAGATGCATCCATTTCATTACCATCTATTTCTTGGACCTTATAGGCCACCTCAATAACAACCCCAAATATAAGTAACATAACCCCTAGCAAAAATTTTATAGGGCACTAATAAGGAGAAGTTGGAGGAGTGACCTAGTGAAGGACCTTAATCCTCAGCTCTCCCTCAAATACCACCATCCCCAATTGAGCACATAGAGTTGATTGCCCTTAAGCCTGATGTAATAGTAGAGGATGCCCTCAAATTCCTTGCTAATACATATGGTTATGAGGAAAAAGATGCACTAGCTAAATAAACTTTGGTTCAAGTAAAGAAGGCTAAGGAAGATAATGGGAAGGAATTTTCCCTAGACCTAATCCTAGTGGCCCAACCAAAGAAGAGAAAATCAAAACTGACAATTATCTCTATGGGACAAAAGAGGCCAAATTTGACTCTCACTCATCCCATAAGTGAGATCAACTTATTCAATGAGGATTTCCCCATTCATGGACCAATCATCTGTAATTCATTCATGTATGGAAAGATGCAAATCCCTTTCTACTCCCACTCATGGGCCTTGAACAAGGATGCCAACATTGATGTTCATGAGGATATAAATCCATTTATAAGGGATTTAATAAAGGATCAAGAGGATATAATAATGTGACCATTTTAGGGCCACAAAGCAAACAAGTGGATGATTTAGGAGAATCAAGCAACATAAGAGTAGAGGTCCTAGAGCCTCCAAAATATACTGAGTCATCTAATATAGTGCATTTAAATCTAGATACAACTAGATTAGAAAGGGTCACAACCAAAAATACCATGGTGGTAACTCTAGAGTTTAAATTCTTGAAGGTGTACCACTTCATGGGGTTAACTCCAGTTAGAGGGTAGTACCCTAGTGAATTGCCTATGTATGAAGAGGATATTGAAATCCTATCTAAGGATCATTTAGGTCAAGTTAGAGCTAGTATTAGGGGCATGAAATAAAGGATTTAAAATTTGGAAAAGGAAAAGGATAACTTGGAGACAGAGACCATTTTATTAGTGCTTGATGTTATAATTGATATGTTTGAAGCATCCTTTTTGGATATGTATAATTTCTTAAAATCAATGAAGTTGAGATAAGATGCATTGAGATAGTAGATTGAGGTGGCTAAAGGACTAATAATAAAATGGAAGGATGTAAAGGCCAAAGTAAGGGAACTTATCAATATATTTATTAGGAATAAGATTCTTAAGTTCAAAACTATTAGCTTAGCCCACTTAAATGTTGTATTGGGGATATTACTAGATAAGATCCAAAGTTTAATTACTTGATTAGTAGGCTTGAATAGACTCCTTAGGGATGATGAAGAGCTGATTACCTAGATTAATAAACTACTTGTCGCCATGTTTACTAATCCTGCCTAGATTATAGCCCTAAGAATCATTGATGATGTAGATTATAAACATAGAGTCACTCTGGTGATGTAGGAGGTAAAGGACAAGAGACAAGGTTAATTAGGTAGTGGCAATAGTAGGATTTTGGTTATGATCTTCATGGTTGAGGAAAATATTATAGAATCTAGGAGCATCAAAGAAGCTATGGCTAGGGATGATAGGTAATTTGATGATTAAGCTAATCAAAATGATATCTATTTCTTAAAGCCTACTGTAGATTTAGAGCTAGTTAGAGAGCAACATCAAAGAGCAATGGAGCTTTTATAGGAGAAAAAGGTGGACCCTTTGGTAATGGGACCACCATTTGGTTGATATTCATTTAAAAAAAAAACATTTTAATACTTAAAATAAGAATATTCATTTATAAAGGCATATGCTAGTCTATTAGCATATTTGCCTCCTAGTTAGTCTAGTTGTGAAAATAAAATGTATTCTAGATCTTTCTGAAGAAGGATAGTTGTCCTTATATTTTTTACATTCTGTATCTTATAACTAATGGGTATACTACCTTGTCTTTCTATTAAAGGTAGTATTACCATTTTTTAAGGGAGATATTTTGAGCAAAAATTTATATACTTAGAGAAATTAACACAATTAAAGAATTCTATAAATATTGTCCAAATTTGATGTGTCAATTGTTAATATAGATTTCTCTCAATTCTTGGTTCTAAAGCTTAAATTTGAATAGTTTATTTGAATCATAAATTTGTATTTGTGATATGAGGTTTCTAATTTATGCTTGTGCTAGATTAGTTGAATGCAATTGATTTTACTTCATTTCATTTATTCTGTATTAAAATGTGCTTATGTAATTTGAGTTTATTAACAATTATTTAAAGTGAAGTCTAGTTATTACTTGTAAAATTCCATATTATCCTTATAAATTTTCCTAGTGCATGGTGAGATCTGATCTTTTGCTATTTTTCATCATATATTGGTAAATGAAAGTTCAAGTGTAATTAAAATTTTGTCATGATATTTGAGTCAAGGATCAACAATCACTTGTTATCTTTTCATCTTACCTTTCCCCTTTGCTTCTTTTTAACCAAATAATTTTAGCTTAATTTTAATTATAAATATCAATTTAGATTAATTTTTATTTTGAGTTTTGATCATAATACATTAATATCAACATAGATACTAGCATTTCATAGAGAATCAGATCATGATGGCTCCCAACCATAAATTATTATAGTTTTTATGGGATAATTAAACATTGATTTTAAAATATTTCACCATAGGTGAGATTAATTTGCCACAACCTGTTACTCATGCTTTGGATTCCTATAATTCTAAAATGAGAAGTGTTATTGAACACTAAGGACATTTATGGTACATGTAGAGACATCAACAGGTCTTATTGGTGCCAGAAGGAGGTCAATCATGAATTAGTTGAATCTATATTGATATTAGTTTATTTTTATCTAAGATTGATTATATCTTTGCACTTTTAAGTAACTATTTTCTTATAAGTGTAAAGGTCATCAATCTTTGTGGTCTTTGACCTATCTTTGTGCTTTCTTAGAGAAATATCATGGTTCTTTGAGGTTTGATGCTCTTTTTTGGTAAATATAGCTTGAGACTTGAGAATCCATAATATTTGAGGTTAGGACAACTTATTTTGATCAAAGTTTGGCATACCTTTTATAGATATGAGTTTATTTGAGCTTAGACTTATAAAGATAAATCATGTTACTGGACACATCTTTGAGCTATCTTATTCAAAGTTTTATGTCCTTTACTATTATTTATGTAATATTTCCAAAATGAGCTTAATGTGTATATTTAATCCTTATTATTTATAAATATTAACTTGATACATCATATTTTAAATAGGATATTCAATCTTCAAGATGGATTTGCCAAGGATTCAAACTAGATCACACTTAGAGACAAGAGAACCTTTTCTTGAACTTGAGGTTCACAAAAGAGCCAAGCATGATAAAGGTAGATAAAAGAGATATAAATCTTTGCCAAATTCACCTCTTCAAATTAGCTTTACCTTAAACCTTCATCCAGGCATGGCTTGGTTGGGAAACTCTTCAATCAATGTGTTAGGCATGGTACATGATCTCCCATGTAACTTTGAAAAGTATATGCCTACATTTATTCTAACTGGTATAGTGACTAATAAAGAGCACATTATGTATTTTAAAGCTACCTTAAGGTTGATAAATGTTGTGAACGAGGATGTTGGTTATTTACATTTACTTTTAAAGATGTTAATTATGAATGGTTTTTAAATCTATGTAACAATTATATTACTAGTTGGGATGGCTTTAATAATGTTTTCATAGATTAGTTTGGTAATATTGTTATTCCATGTGTCATTTACCACTAGTTCACCACCATTAGAAGGAATGAAAGTGAGCTCATCGGGTCCTTTAATTCCATGTTTCAAAAAATGTATAGTAGGACCAAATAACCTTATAAACTTGATGATGTTTTAGCTTTAGAAATCTACAAGGATGCAGTAGATCCCATGACCTTTGTATTTTTGAAGAGATCCATTATAGCTATAAATTCATTAGCCAAGATTTATTCTGACTCAGTGATCATCAATGATCGAATGTAGCCCTAGGGACAAATGGCCTAATCAGTCCCAAATAGCAACCCACATATGCCCATTTTGAACATCTTCCCCAACAAAAAATAAAATATTCCATCCTTGAACCAAATCCAAAATCTAAATAATTTTCCCTTGAGTCATGCTACTCCCAATCAAAACTTAAGATTCCTATGTCATCCTACTAATGGCTTCAATGTAAATGATCAAAGATCTTTAGTACCAATTGTTGGTACTAACAATAACTAGGTGCATAATTCTAAACCCCCTAAGAATGATAATGAGTCTATCTTGAAAATGGTCCAAAAATTAAGCACTTATTTTATTTAAATACAAAAACAAATAAGAAATACTAGAGAAAACTCTGGTAAGAACTTCTCATTTCAAAGGTTTAATAGGCCAAACAATAGGGTTTAAAGTGATAGTTTCCATAATAACAAGGCTAATGAACCATGTTCTAGAAATAAGACTATGGACATTAATCTTATTGATATTACATTACCTAATTATTATAGAATGCATTATAGAGCCAAGCATGGTAAGAAAGATTGTATAGAGTTTTACACAGATTTTAAAGCTTTCCAAGAAGAGTTGGATACATTTAAAGTGGTCCCTAATTAGGATAGTGGTATAAACACCTGAAGATCCAAATCATTTGATCAAACCTTCATGGTAGAAACCTTTGATTTCCCATTTCAAGAGGAGAATGAACCTAATGAAATCCTTGAGGAGATCTAGGGCTTCCAACAAATATTTAATAAAACTTATCCCTTGAGTAATAGAGAGAAGAGGTAGCCCTTGACTACCTCAATACCTCCAAATAACTTTGGAACTCCTCCTAACACTTGTTCAAGTAATAATATATAACCACCCAAAGGGATTACCTCTAATACCAATGTTGATATTCCTAGTTCTTTTAATAAAACTAGATACAATATTGTTGAATATATGAAGAAGATAAAGGATAACATCACTTTGCACAAACTGACATAGATTACAGAACAAAGGGACCTCTTATTATAATAATTGCCAAAGAAGTCTAAAAAACTACCCAAGGCTAACCATGCTAATGTGATTGTGCAAAAAGCTAAGGTAGAGTCTCCTCCTTTCCTACTCATTATCAAGATGTTTGATAAGAATTTGCACAATTATTTGTTAAATTCTAATGCATCCACCAATATTATGTCAGTAGGTATTTTAAAATAGCTTGGCTTGACTCTTATTAATTCTGATAGAGTTATAACTCAATTATACAAATCTAGAGTTAAGGTAATTGGATAAATTATAAAATTCATATGCAATTGGATTCTAAGCCTAGAGTGTAGTAGTTTATTGCTATTCAAGTTATTGATATTCTTGATGTTTATGGGATCTTTTTAAGTAGGGAATGGACCAAGGATTTGAATGACTACATATCCACAAATTTTTCACATTTTTGGTTACCTTATAAGGGAGTACCAAATCAAATCAATATTGATAGAGAGAGCCAATGAAGAATCACATGATCACTAAGTATAATGCTATGAATGAAAGGGTCAACATAATTGACTCAGACTTAGAGGTTTTCACCCTAGAGACTACTAAGGTATGTGATCTTAAAATAACTCATGTTCCTATATTGTGAAGGTTACATTTTGATGGTGTTATGTGTATGGCTATATGTAGAGTTGGTGTTGTCCTAACTTATTCTTATGGTAAGGAATATCATTCATACTATAGGATCTAATTCCCTTGAAATAACAATCTTGCAGAGTATGAGACCCTTATCCTAGGTTTGTAATTTGCTATAAACAATAGAGTCAATGAACTACTAGTATATGGGGATTTAGAACTAGTAGTCAATCAGGTGAGAATCAAATATCAATACAAAATCTTATACCTCAAGAGGTATAAGTTTAGGGTCTGGGATCTGATTGAGTCTTTTAATGAATTTAGCATTGTTTCCATCCCAAGAGAGGAGAACCAAGCTATTGATGAGTTAGCATCTACTGCATCCAACCTCATGCCCAAAAAAGACTCCCCTAATTTTAACATTGACTTGATACCTTATCCTTCAATGTTGAATAATGTTAAAAATTTTTAATTCTTCAGTGATGATCAATAGATATTGGATTTCATGACTAGTTCTAAAACTTTTGATGCTCTGATTATTGATGAGATTATTGAAAATGTATTTGAAAAGGACAAGTTTGATGGTAAGTTCATTCAATTTAATGACAATAAAATCACTATGGGCATGATTATCTTAAAAAGGATATTTGATCAAGACAAACTAGATGAGTTTCCTAAGATTCCCAAATTAAGTGGGAAGGAATATAATGTATTGGATCTTAGCTCCCAAGATCAACCCCATCTAGTGAACATGGGAAAGGCCTACACCAATATTGAGAAAAAGAAGGCCAAAGAGTTTCTAACCAAATATAAGGATGTCATAGCTTGGTCCTATAATGAATTAAAGATCTTTGATCTAAGGTTCTTCACCAATACTACACCCCTTAAAGAAACTTAAAATCCCTTTAGAAAAAAGCAAAGGCTAGTAGACCTTATCTTAGAACTAATGATATTTAAAGAATTCAAGAGATTATTAGATGCGAGAATTGTGTTTCCCATTAGGAATTCTACCTAGGTGGCTAATTTGGTGCTACTCAGGAATAAGAATGGTGAGATTAGGATATGTATTGAAATTAATAATTTAAAAAAATCATATAAAAAGGATAACTATCCCCTTCCCTCTCCTGACCAAGTAATTCAAGTTGTTTTAGGATTATTTATGATGTATTTCCTTGATGGATTTTTAGGTTACAATTTGGTGTTGGTTGATAGTGAAGATAGGATAAAAATATCCTTCAAAATAATGTGGGGAACCTTCGCTTACAAAAGAATACCCTTTGGGTTAATAAATGTAGGAGCTAATTTTTAAAGGGCCATAGAAAATGCCTTCCAAGGTTTGATAGGTAAGTGAATCATTATATATATAGATGATCTAATAGTTTTTGTAAAAATAGGGAAGATCACTTTATGCACTTAAAATAAGTTTTTGAGAGATGCAAAAGGTATGAAGTCTCCTTAAACCCAAATAAAAGCATCTTTTGTGTTATTGAAGGAAAATTTTTAGGTCATGTCATAACTAAAGATGGGATCTCTATAGATCCTAAAAGAGTAGAGGCCATATCTAAAATAGAGCCTTTTAATAGTAGAAAAGAGCTAAAGTCATTCTTTGGTAAGATAATTTTTTTAATAAAGTTCATTTATGGATTTAGAGACATTGTCAAGACATTAAATGACATGTTGAATAAAGATGCCAATGTCACATGGAATGAATAATACAAGAAGGCATTCAATGATTGTAAGAAGCTATTATCCAAGCTCTAATCTTGATAAGTCTTAATTTTTCAAAGGACTTTTATCTCTATTCTTTTATATCTGACCATACTATGGCTATAGTCTTAACTCAAAAATTTGATGGATGTGATCACCCAAGACATTTTATGAGTACTAAATTTAAAAATGTTGAATTAAATTATTTATTGATTGATAAAAAAACATATCCATTAGTTAAAGTAGTGAATAAATCTAGGCACTATATCCGTAGGAATAAGGTGCATGCTATTCTATTTGATCCTATCACCAAACTTATGCTAATCTAGAATGAACTTGGAGAACATAAAGTTAAATGTATGTTAGTTTTTCAAGAATATGACATAGAAATGAAAAAATAAATTGGTAAGATGCCAAGGTATGATCCAAATGATTGCTAATACCAACCCTAAGCTAAGTATTATGCAAGTTGATCAGCATAACTTTCAAGCTAGTAAGTGGTATGATTCCATAATTTATTTAATAGTAAATGGTACCTATCCTACAAGGATTAATAAGGGAGAAAAAGAGGGTTGTAAGGCTCAAGGAACCCCATTATCTGATCAAGAATGGGGTCTTATATAGAAATAACTTTGAAAGGGTCTACCTGAGGTGTCTCTCAAGAGAGGAAGTTGCCCAAATCATGAACACCTTTCATGAGAAGCTTGGAAATGGAGACCCATCTAGGAAGGTTACAATGCATAAGATCCTTATATATTTTTACTATTGGCTAGCTATTTTCAAATATGCCCATTAACATATAATGGAATGTCACTCATGCCATATTTTTACCATGAAGGAACCAAAGGCAACAATGCCTTTACAACTATACATGATTGGAAAACCTTTTACATAATACATATTAGATTTTGTTGGGTTGATCAACCCCAATTCATCTAAAGGTCAAGAGTATGTCTTGATTTCCACAAATTATTGAACAAGATGGATTGAAGTTGTAGCCACCAAATAATGTAAGACTAAATAAGTAATTAGTTTCTTAGAAGAGAACATTTGTACTAGATTTATAACTCCAAAATCTCTAATGTGTGATAATGGATCTACATTCATATCCATTAAAATGATAGGATCGGCCTATAATAATTGCATTTATGTCAATTTATCATCCAACCATTACCCCTAGGAAAATGGAGTATCTAAATATACCAACAAGAACTTAATGAAGGCAATCAAGAAGTCTACTATAGATAATCCTAGGACATGGCACAAGGTACTCAAATATGCCTTATAGGTATATAGGATCAGGATCAAGCAAGAATTAAAATCATCACCATTTTTATTGGTTTATGGCCATGAACCTATCTTCCCTATCAATCTCATGTTTCCCATGTACAAATTCATGAATGAATATATGGAGGAAGACTAGGAGCCTGTATTTAATAAACATCCTTGCGTGGGATAATAGTTAAAACCATAGGTGATTTTATGTGGATCAAACATGTGACTAAATAATTAAACTTGGTTTCCCTAGTTCCTAACCTTGTTGAAAGCATGGAAGACCAAAAAACATAAAAAATAAGAATGTACTATTAAATCAATAGCTTTATCAAGCATAGGTGATTCTAGTAACCTCCACCAAGGCTATGGATGTCTAGATGGTAGTGGAGAAAGGCCTTGAGTAGATTCAAAGGCATCTATATTAGGGATATGTTTGCCTATCTTGTAGCAGAGCAATGCCCAAGCCATCCCTAATCCTATCATGGTTCCTAATGGATACCTAAGCATGCTCCAAGTTAATGCTAATGATTAAAGATATGAAACCTAAAAATTATCTCTTGAATCCCATGGAAAATATTAAGTGGAATCAAAACACACATAATATGATTATTCTTTAATATTGATCTTAATTTTATAAGTACAAGGCTTGTTTTTGTAGAGAGGATTAGAAAGAAAGTTAGTCAAACATTAGTCCATAAATCATGAAAAATGCATAAAGAACTAGCTAATTAAGACTATCTATTCCTATAGGAATTAAAAAGGATAAAAATAAATAAATGAAAGAAATAAAACATAATATAAACTTCGTAAATAGATTCACCATACCCATGTGGCTCAAAATCATGTTCTCACTTGATCAAACATCCTTGTCTTTGTCAACAAAGGTGGCAAACTCCTCTAATGTCTCAAGAACACTCCATAAAACCTAGGTTCATGATTCTAAAACAATAAACTAGCCTATCAATGAAGCTTGAAAATAAAATTAATGATCAATTTTAGATGATTGTGGAAACAATGTAACACTATAACTTTTCAATATTCAAGCTTAAAATTCATGTCCATGGCCTCTCTATTTATATATTTTTGAGACTGGTTAAGATCAACCATGACTATCCATCTCAAGATTAAGATGTGTTGCCATGGATAATCCTAATATTTGTAATTAAATTCATAAATATCCTCAAGATAAATAATTATTAAATAGGTATGGGAGGCATTAACTAGGCATGGGTGACCCAAAATCTTGATATTATATGTACTTATGGCTTGATGGATGTCACTACATAGATGATTTCACTAGGTGATGAAAATATTCAAAATCAATTTCTAATAATGAAATATTCAAAAATATCTATGAATATCTTTCTTAATCTCTTAAATTGGATTAATTAGCTTAAGTAAGTTTAATCAAGTTTAGTGCATTTTTTTGGAAATTGGTGCACAATTAATCAAAATGGTTAGAAAGTCATATTACTATATCATAATTTAACTAGAGAGGAATTGGAAGGTGATGTTAGATGTGTTGGAGTTGTATTCTCATTTAGGATTTTTCTAACACCAAATAACAAAGGTGCATGATGTGTACCAATGAATTAGAAGAAAAGAGTGCTCGAAAGCACTAAATGGTGAAATTGTCATTTTGACTCAAAACAATCTGATTAAAGTTAGTTGGCCCATAAAATGCATTACCCTATTTAGGGATAATTTGCCTTAAACTATCACTTTTAAGTGAAAATTTAAAACCATTTAAGGTGTTTTATGGATTTTTACCTAAAATGTGCATTTGAGTGCAATTTGAGTAAGATTGACAATTTCAACACAAATGGTGTTAGGAATTGGATGTTTACATTTTCCTCGTATTTGAGAAGTTATAGCGAGACATTTAGGTGAAGAAACATATTTTTAAAGAAAAGAGTTTTCAGGAAGAAATTAGAATAGACCCATGATGCCCCCTCGAGAGGACATATTAGGATGAAAGAGAAGGATGGACTCTAAAAAAGAGAGAGAAAGTGAGAGATTAACTAATGGAATAGATCACATTTAAATGAGCTAATTATTGCACATGTGATTACCATCAATGATAAAAATATAATTAGGAGTATAATAGACCCCAAAAATGGGGGGAATGGGAAAGATATAATCCATAATTGTAAGGGATACACTTTAAACATATCTAATTTGAGAGTACAAGTCTCACACTTATGACATTTATCAATCCTAAGACAAGTTGAAAACTAAAATATTTACATCATGGGATTTAATGTGGATATCTTATATTTAGAGGAAAAGAGAGAACATTCTACTTCAGGAAGGGAAGCACCACTAGAATGGGGTCTCCAAAGAGAAGACAATAAGTACTCCAATATAGTAAACTTGATCATGATAAAATAGTTTTGCCCCAATAGGGCAAATTTTGATCATTGATAAATAATAAATAATGATTTACCCCTATAGATTTGATTTGATTCAGATGTGGTTTAGATGTTGTTCCCCAACATGGGAAATTGGCAAGCAAAATAGATCAAGGATATAACCAGAAAGAGAAGTTAAATCAAGTGGGAACAAACATACATGTGATGGTGTAATGGCTTACAAAGCCATATAAAACTAAGCATATGAGAATTCACAAAGTGATGAGAGAGATAAAAAATAATGGAAATAGCCAAGCTATCCCCAATAAAAATTGACCATGGCCTACATAGTTCCATGGTGTCATGTTCCAACATGAACTTTAGGCCAATGTAGTTCACTCATATTTGGTAGAGAACAGAATGACGAATGATGAAAAATGACCAAGAATTTATTAGAATCATAATGTATGTAAAGAGATTCACATATAAGCATAGACAAAGAAGCCTAAAATGCATGTTACCTAGAAGCCTAATTCCATATCACGATCCTAAGTTTTACTATGTGTTCTTGAGAATCATTCATCAGAGTTGATGTTGACGTTAAGACTTTGAGACCTAAGCACAAAGTGTTTTCTATAGAAAAATAAATGATGCATCATATGTATGAATAACTTATAGTGAAATAAAATTCCAATTGTGCTGAGCCAATTCAAATGTGAATACTTATAACTAAAGATAATGGTAAAATAATGACCAAAACTAGACTTACAACAATTTACATTTAAACAAAAAAAAGCAAAGACAAAGAAAAAGATAAACATAAATGAACCTAACTTGAAATAAATATATGATCAATCAAGACTTAAGTAGGAACAAAAATGGTTAAAAATAAAAGGTAAGAATGTCTTAATGACATGAGACCAATATATGAGTAATCAAGATCCATGTGGACCATCAAGGCATTCTTGAACACAAATGAGAAAAGCAAAATTAAATAGAAAAATAAGACATTAACAACAATCAAATAAACAAAATGGTCCAAGAATAACGTAATAACATAGGATCAAGATATAAACAATTGAGATCCATGTGAATCATCAAGATGTTCTAAAACACAAAAGAGATAAGAAAAAAACTATAAAGGAAACACAAGACCAAGATGAGATAAGAAGTAATAAAAAGAGAAAATAAAAAGAAATAAAAGGAGAGATGCAAAAGCATGAAAAAACACCAAGAAAACTCAAATAAACACATACAAACAAAAACTAAGTGTAGTTTAAAGAAAAATGTTTATGCATGTGTGGTAGAGGAATTACTTTCTACCACATAATAACAAAGAATAATGACATGGAAATTGTTACCTAATTAAAGAGGAACAAGGACAAAAGAAATGGGGGAAAAGAAGAAAAAGAAGCATTTGGTCAAGTTGACTTTAAATATCTAAGACAAGTGGATGTTTCTTACATAGTTTCATGGATGCATGTTCCAATATGAAATTCAGGCCAAATGTAGTTCTCCTAGGAAATGGGATAGAAGAAAAATGATGATCAGACCAAAATGATTTAGAGAAGAAATGGAAGATATGATAAAAAAATGAGAATGGTTTGGCAAACAAGAAGTTGATGAGATGAGAAAGAATGATCTTGAAAAATGGCAAGTGGATGGAATAAGATGAAATGAACTGGTGTTTCTATGCTTGCAAAATGGGAAGAGTGTAGCATGGTGGAATGGGAATATACAAATGTATAAAAGCATGAGACAATTTTTTTGTTCTTTTGTGGATCATGTTTTGATGTTTTTGGTATTTTCAAAGTATTTCTAATGTTTTTGGTGTTTTTTGGATAAAATATGCATAAGGTGGGACCATCTAGTCAAGGAAATGCATGATCTAAGAGTAGAGGTTCCAATAAGATAGATAAGTTGATTGCAATGGCCCATACTCACAAATTAGTGAGAATGAGGGAAAGGGGTGATCGAGCTAACATTAATAAAAATTGAGCACTGCCTACATAGTCCTGAAGGACCTCATGTCAATTTAGTTCAAATAGCATGGTTCATGGATCTCAATGGTATAATAATGTCTAAAAAGGGTCTATAGGGTTGTCCCTAAGAGATGACGTATGGCAATGACAAATGGGTGAATGGTAGATGAAAAATGGTTTTATTACTCTTACTGATAAGGAGATGCATGTCATAGTCAATATGTGAGACAACAAAAATGATCATCTATATAAGTTGTTATCAAACACCCTTTTAGAATAACTACTTTGCTAAAAACTTGTTGCTGATTTTTTATCTCAATAACATGTTCATGATCTTCATAGATCATTGATTCTACTTCCTTCAGACATTGAGACAAGATATCCTTATAATCTTGATAAGGGAAAGTGCTACAAGTGATGGTAAATAATGGTAGGATACATGAGATAAGTAGGTAATAAATAGGTGTGTGATAATGGAATGTATAATTAATCTGAAACAAATTAATACTGAGACTTTTAGTCACATGTAATGTTGTTGATGCTAGATTCAACATAATTTTGGTTATGGTAGGGCTGAAGACCTTTGAATATGCTCTTGATAGGACCATCAGATTGTTCTATTGCTTTATCTTGATAGTATTTACCATCTCATTATATTGTAGATTGGAAGCTATTTTGATTTGATCTTTGATATTATCTTCAGGAAACAATGAAGAACTTTTGTGCTTAGCTATTAGTGTCTTGATGACATTTTCACCAATGAATTTGTTTTGATCATCCCATAACACCTCTGAGAAGGTTTCACAAAGAGATGTTAACATTTATATTTGATTGTCTTCTATCACCTTCAAAAAGATATCACTAAAAGATGTTGAGTTTGATCTTTACTTATCCCCTAGTGCCTATAAAAAGGTTTCACTAGGAGATTATTCTTCTTCTTCTGAATGTGGTCTTGATCCCCCTGATATTCCATAAATGATATGTCACCATGGATGCATTTTAACAATGTGTGATTCTATATGTCCTGATCGACACTTATGGGAGGTGGAATGTCAATATAATGGCTATGTTGGGTGCTAATAATGGGATAGTGAAAGGCAACATAATCCTCATAGAAGATACTAGGAGAACTTGTGTCGATGCTAAATTAATCATCCTCAAAAACCATAGAAGGATCAAAGAAATGTTCAAATTGATCTGCAAGGCAATTGTAACCAATGTTATAACAACCAGTATTATAATCTATTTCTGACTTTGATCTTGAAGCAAGAGACTCTAAATCCAATGTTGCAACTAATGTTGATTCTATTTTTGATGTTAAATCCAATGTCAATTTAAGAATTGAACTTGACTCTAATATTTATTCTTCATCTAGAATGGTTCTTTTGATAATGTTATGTTGAATGCTAAATTTTTAATAGGTAATGGTCTGTGATGGCATAATGGGGTCAATAAAAGCTGATTGATCTTGGAAGGGTTCAACATAGACTAATTCATTTAAGTGAATCCCTTTAAAAAGAGGGAACTAATCAAGGGATGTCTCAATAAAATCATGTTTTTCAATGTGGGACTCCTCAATGAGTGGGAAAAGATCAAGAGACAACTCTATTGAGATTGGCTTGTCAAGGAGATGAGGCCCTTTAAAAATAGGTAACATATGAATAGGTAACTTATCATAGTTTATCTTGTCACAAATAGGTGTTTCAAAAATAAAATGTTGGTTTTAGTTCACCATTGGTTGCAAAAGATCAATTTTTAACACTTTTTGATCCTCATAAAATGGCTTTTAAAGAGGTAATGGTTCTTGTTTAGGCTCAAAGATCGACAAAAAAATTCTAAAGTGGGGGACATTTGGTTTAGTAGAAATAATGGTTTGTGGTTCAATAATGGACTCTCTAGAGATTAGACTATTGAATAAGGGATCAAAAATAATTGGTACATCAAATGGAGGTTCTTCAACAATAGGTTCATCAAAAACTAGTGATGGGCCAAGAATGGTAATAACTAGATGCTTTTTAGTTTGGTTGCTTGTGAAAACCAAAGGAGGAGGTCCTAAAATGGTGATGATTGGACATTTCTTAGTTTGGTTGCTCATGCAAACCAAAGGAGGAGGTCCTAAAATGGTGATCTTGGTACGTTGTGGAGTTTGATTACTTACATAAGCCAAAGCATCCAAGTCTTCCTAATAAACTTGATTATTCCAATCATGAGTTAGA
Source organism: Torreya grandis (assembly GCA_037957365.1). Classification (NCBI taxonomy): domain Eukaryota; kingdom Viridiplantae; phylum Streptophyta; class Pinopsida; order Cupressales; family Taxaceae; genus Torreya; species Torreya grandis. The sequence goes on from JARHVA010004795.1 coordinate 368,496, forward strand.
TCATAAGTTGGATCTTGACTATGTTCCCATGACTGATTTTTGTGAGATGGATAGAAATCTATCTCACAAACCATATTATCACCATAAGAGTCTTGAATAAATTCATTAAAATCATTTTGTGTAGCCATTATATCTTAAGTTGGATTATACATGATTTCACCATAAGTGTAGCTAAACATATATGCATTTAATGAAAAAATATCTAAAAATAGAAAGACATAAAGTTCTACAAACTTTGAAAAGCAATGTTTTAAAGACAAAATGTTCAACCTTGGTTAAAATGGTGAAGCTGCATCTCAAAAGTAGTTTGTGCCAAGATTTGGCATAAAATAAGCTAACGTCATTTTCTAACATCAAAGGTTTTTGAAGAAAGGTTGTGTTTTCCCAAACAAAGTCAAAAAAAATGATGAGGATAGGAACTCAAAAAAAAACAATAAATAGTGTTCAAAATTGGGTAATAATTTAACCAAAGCTATGCAACACCAAAGAAAAATATCTATGTACCAACCCCATGAATTTAGGCCTAAATATAAATCAATCAATTTTTGAATCCAAACTCAACAAGGTTAATTGAAAATGCAATGTTGAAGACTAGCGTTGGACCAAACAAGCTAGACAAGAGCGAATAACATAATGATGCATAAACAATGTCCAACTAGTATACATGACATGGTTTGAAACAAATGGTTTTTGATATAATCATAAACAAGTTCTTGAAACAAATTTAGTAGCCTAACGATGTAATCATGCTCGAATGATGTGGTCAATTGTTATGTTTCAAAGACTCAAAGGAAAATAGATTTGACATGATTTGGGTACCTTAATGCTACCCTTCTTAAATCAAATACATGATTTTGACATGGCTTATGAAAAAAACACAAGTTTTAGCCCAAATCATATCAAGAAAATAATGAATAAAATACACTAAGTATAATCGTCCAAATCCTAGCAAGGGTATGGAAAAATGGGGATAACTAAAACTAATTAGTTTTTTATCATTCTAGGGAAATCAATTACACAATGACTTTCACATCAAATGATGCAAAATACAATCATATTAATTGGGTGACCATGACATTGGCTAGTTGTAAAAAGGTCTATTCCTTTTTACAACGACTACATCTTGTTTTTTGCTCAGTGTAGTGTGATGTCCAAATGCAGATATGTCCCATGTGTAGCTCAGAAGGAGTAAGTAAAGTCAATGTTGAGAGATGAAATCCTAGGTGAAATCTTCCCTAAATAAGTCATTGGAGGTAATGACATCCCCCTCACAAGCCAATTTGGTATATAAATAAATAAAGCTTAAAATAGAAAGAATTTAGGGTCATTTTTAAGATCACCCAAACTTTAACAAGTTTTTGGAGAGTGCTTTAGACAACATTCTTTCTATGCCTTGGACTATGCTACTTGTAATAATAATGGCACATTTGATTCCAATGGTTCCCTTAAGGGAATAAATGTAATAACATACATGTGACATCCCTCTTTTTTCCAAACAAAATATAACTTAAACAACTAAGAAAATAAAAAAAACTTGGAAAGGTGAGTTCATTTTTAAGCCCAAATGGAAAATAAGGTGGTGTTCATTTGACCCCTTGGTATTAGTTGTAACTTTGAAAACTAATGCTAAGAACTCACTTAAGCACCTAAATGTTACTTTAAGCACCAAAATAATGTTCCTAATTAATTTTTAAGCATGAAAAAGGTAATCTAAACATGTTTTTAGCAAATATCAAGCTTTGTCTTGCAACAAAAATGTTATCATGTCCTTTATCCTTGAATCTATTTTGGGTTTGAAATAATAAACTTAAAAAAAGAGCTCGTAGTATGTTTTAAGAAAAAACATAGTGACTTACATCAGTTATATAAATGATGATGCTTACACTTACTAATTGATGATGGTTATTTAACTGACATCAATTATACCAATAGTGATAGATGATAGCTATCCAATTGATGATAGTTTTACTAACTGACATAAGTTATTGCGTAAACTCATGACAAAGAAAAATGGAAAAATAAAGTTAGAAATCAAATTGCAAGAGATTTAATGATCCAAATGAATATTTTAAATTTACAAAATGATCTTTTTCATATGTGGGATGCATCTTGTCCCACTGAGCATGCCAAGATGTAAAGAGTATTACAAAGCAAGTTAGTCAAACATTAGTCCATAAATCATGAAAAATGCATAAAGAAACAACTAACTAAGCCTCTCTATTCATATGAGAATTAAAAAGGATAAAAATGAAAAAAAATCAAGCATCATATTACGTTCCCAAATGGATTCATCATACCCATGTGGCTCAAAAGCATGTTCTCCCTTGATCAAGCATCCTTGTCTTTGTCAACAAAGGTGGAAAACTCCTCTAATGTCTCAAGAACACTTCATGAAACCTAGGTTGATGATTCCAAATCACTAAACTAGCCTATCAATGAAGCTTGCAAACAAAATTAATGATCAAATTAAAAGGATTGTTGAGACAATTTAACATTATAATTTTGAAATATTCAAGCTTAAAATTCATGTCCATGACCTCTCTATTTATAGATTTGTGAGATTGGTTAGGATCAACCATCACCATCCATCTCAAGATTGAGATGTGTGGCCATGGATAATCCTAATATTTAACATTAAACTCATAACTATCCCCAAGATAAATAATCATTAAATAGGTATAGGAGGCATTAACTAGGCATGGGTAACCCATAATCTTGATATTTTATGTAATTATGGCTTGATGGATGTCACCCCATTGATGATGTCACTAGGTGATGAAAATATTCAAACTAAATTTCCAATAATGATATATTAAAAAATATATATGGAATTCTTACTTAAGTTCTTAAATTGGATTAATTAACTTAAGTAAGTTTAATCAAGTTTAGTGCAATTCTTTGGAAATTGGTGCACAATTAATCAAAATGGTCAGAAAGTCATATTACTAGATTGTAATTTGATTGGAAAGGAATTGGAAGGTGATGTTAGATGCATTGTATTTTTATTCCCACTTAAGATGTTTCTAACACCAAATAAAAAAAGGTAGGTGAGGTGTACCAATGAACTAGAAGAAAAGAGTGATCGAGAGTAGTAAATGGCAAAATTGTCATTTTGACTTGAAATGATCTGATCAAAGTTAGTTGGCCCATAAAATGTATTTCCCTATTTAGGGATAATTTGACCTAAAATGGAACTTCTAAGTGAAAATTTTGAACCATTTAGGGTGTTTTATTGTATTTTGACATAAACTGTGCATTTGAGTGAAATTCAAGTAAGATTGACAATTTCAACACAAATGATGTTAAGAGTTGGATGTCTATAGTTTCAAACATAAAATTGATTTGGATAGTGACATTAATCAAATGGATTCTATGACCTAGTTGTTTATCTAAACTAGAGTCTCTAAGTTCTAACATATTTCTATGTTTACCCTAGAAGTTGCCATTTGTTGAGGTAAACATACCCCCATTTTTTAGAATTGGAACCCTTGAAATGTTTTGAAGCTTAAACATCCAAGCATGGCCTATTTTTAATATTATTATAATTTTAAAATCATCTAATTTAACAAGATTGGATTACTGATTCATGGTTTTCTTTAAGCTTTCCTAACATTACTAATAATTGATCCTCATGTCTTTAAATTATAGGTTTCATGGATCCCTTGTTGATGATTCATGTTATAAATCCCTAACATAAACCCTTGATTGATGTTTCAATTTTGATTTGGTGATAACAAATTCATAGAAATATTTATGAATCTATTTTGAATTTGATCCTAATTTTTATGTTAATGTTTGGTCATGTTTCTGAACATAACCAAACATTATCCTAAAAATTATGCCTTAATACCCTTTCATTTCCCTTTCTATTTCTGATGTTCCTAACCAAGTCCAATTTTATACTATCTTGGTCCCTTTATCAACATATTATCCTAAATTTTTAATACTAAGGCCCCATCATATTTATTATAATGAACAAAACCTTTGTCTAAACACTTTAGTCTAAGTTCACATTTGGTCCTGAGTTCTAACTTAATTTCCTTGCTTCTTGTAGAATCTAACAACTCTCACTTCATCATGCAACATGATATAATTGAGTGAGAAAGGCCTAGATCTTAACATTTAAAAACATGCATCTCATAAGATCCAATGATCTATGATTCCTCATAGCCTTTCAATCGAATGTCACAAAGAGATCCCAACAAAGTTGAGCACTTAGTCCTTCAAACCAATCACATTTGATAACTTGTATCATGATCAATGGTTCTCAATTCATCATGGACTAAAAATTAGATAAATCAAAGACTTAGTCAAAAATTCAAAATCCTAAGAGCTCTATGAATTCACCACATGGTACTCCCACATTCAAAGATTAAAATCAAAGGGTCTCACATGTCATAAGGGACCAATCATGAGTAAGCTCCCAGATCATGATCAAATGATTGTCACTTCATTATTATTATTGATCTAATATATTTAATTGATTATAATATCCTTGGAGGCCCCATATAAGTGTCAAGTGGCACTCTCACATTGGGGCACATGAATTTGATGAGATTAAATTTTACACTCACATGACCATCATTTGATGCCCATGAAGACATATATGACAACCATGCAAACATCAAATTTAAGCCCATCAAAACTAATAGCTTCATGAGCCTAAATTTTAAATTTGTGTGACTATCATTTGACATCCACAAGGATGTATATGACATCTATGAGACCATCAAATTTAATCTAATCAATTATTTTTCTCAAGACTAAGATAAACTCTCAAATGTTGTTAAAATGCCTATAAATTTCTTTGAAGATAATTGGAAAGCTTTAGAGGATGTTTAGACACTTGAAATTGTTGAACTATAAATGTTGAAATAGTCTCATAGTCTAAATATATGAAAAAAATGGATTTAGTCTAAGTTTATATCCTAAGGTCCCCATTGCATTTGTTTGAATGTCATGAACCTTAGGCTAAAGACTCATACTAATTATTATTTTAAAAGGGTCTTTACAACATGAAACTTAACCCAAATGCCTTTAACCAAAGGTTTTATTATGTTTATTAATATAATAAATATTTATGTCAAAATTTAGCACTTGATCATTATACCATTTTGACCCCTTTGGACATGTTCTAAGAGCCTAAGTATTTTAGCCCACGGTATGCATTGTGTTTATTAAACACAATGTAAACTTTAGCCTAAAATATTTATCCATGGTCACTTTTGTATAACCTTATGTATAAACACATTATCTTAAGATTTATCTCATATTTAGTAAACATGAAATAAACCTTATCCTAAGATGTTTAAACCTAAGTCCCCACCTAAATCCTTTGATTTAAAACTTGGCATAAAATGTTATAACCTAAGTTTGTTTGTATTTACTACTATGAAATAGACTTGGGAAAAATTATTTTAGGCTAAGTTAGTTTTATAAGTATGTACTAACTTAAGGCCCATGCATCTTTGTAGATCTTGAAACTCACACTTCATCATGGAAATATGATCTAACAGTTTGAGGGTGCCAATGACTTTTTAATGAAGCTCTGAGAGCCTATAAGTTTGACATGTGGTAAATAGATATTCAACATATAACTAACAAAGGCTCCAGATCTTGAAAGGTTAGTAGAGGTGCCAAGTAGCAAAACCATGGGAGATTATACAAAGAGAAATAATAAAAATAAAGAGCTTTGATTGTAATAAATGGCCCATGCTAATCCAAGGATCTTGATCCAATGATGTGAAACAAAAAGGAATTTTTAAATGCCAATGGCTAGTGATCCAAAGGTTACTATGAAAAATGCCACAAAAGGTTCTAAATTGATGCCACATAAGCACCAAGAAAGTATAAAATTAAAAAAGAGATCTTGTGTGCCTAAGAATGCAAGCATATAAAGGCAAAGGTCCAAATCAAATACAAAGCACGTATGATCTGAACTCCAAATGAGCTACCACCATTAAGGATTCAAAGCCCTAAACTTACATAAAAAGACCCTAAGCAAACTTGGATTGATTTCAAATAATTTAGGACAAGTTTAATTATGTTTTGAGAATGAAAGAGCTAACCAAAGACCATTTACAATCTAGTTGTGAAAAGTTTGTAAGCATAGAATCCATGGTATCTTAGAGGAAGAAATTGAGAGATGAGATAGAGTTGTACCTATCTACAGATAATGAAGAAAGGGTTTTTTAAGATACTAAGTTGGATGCCATAGCCTTGAATAATGGAAATAATAATTGGTTCAAGCTCTTATTCACCATAGAGGAGATGAAGCCCATCACCAAAAAATAAAAAAGGAATGCCATAATTAATAGGAGATACTATGACTTAGTCATAGTTTAAATGGCTAGCCTCCACCATGCTACTATCAGACTAGAGGTAATTTATTGCATTGGCATCCTTTCTTTAATTTTCATTTATTATAGAATTTATAATGATTGGATTATTTATAAGGGAAGCTCTAGGATATTTTATTACATTTCCCCACTAGCCTTTGAGAGGTATTATAGATTTCCAAAACCCCATGTAGATTTGTCCACAATCAAAAGATGGACTAGTGAGAATGACCTAGATACCATCCTTAGGCCATGGTTGTTTTAAAAGAACCATATATTCTATGAATTTGAGGCAAGAATAGCAATTTTATAGTTTAGGGAAGGAATTAGGGTAATCATGGCCCTATTAAATAGAATACCTATAGCCCCTTTAACTACATATGTTAATAAGATCTTAGTATCTTATGTCTACTTTATGGTAGAGAAAGAGATTATTCCTCTAATACGAGATATGATTAGTGTCTTCCTAGGTAAATAATTTATTTCCTTCAACAAGAATGAAAGTAAGTAGTTATTCATTATGTATTATTTTTTATATTCCCTCCTAGCTTCCACCAAGGCCCCCAACATCAAAAACTAGTCTCCTTAGGGTAAAAGCACAATTTCCCACCACTACTCAAAACTAAATATCTTCAAGTATAGACGCCACATGAAATTCATATGTGACTATGTCTATATTGATTTGGTAGAAGAGATCATAGGGATACCCATGCCCAAGGTTCCCCCTTTGATTAAGAAGTATGTGGAGCTAATGGGAGACATATGGTTTTACCTAGATTGCACTATTATCAAAATTGAGGGAATTTTGACCTAACCATACAAGTTTCCTATTAACATTCTTATCAAATTGTTAGAACAAGAAATTGCATCTCAACCCCTTCATGTTGTTGATAGGGTCTATAAGGAGAAAAGGAAGGGCCTCCTCCATCCCATTTCTTTGACAATTAGAAGAATAGTTCTATAGGATTGGAAGTTGGCAGACACCATGTCTAGGTATAGGGACTCTTTTGTGTTTCAATTGGATGATCTCAAGAAGTGGGAACCCAATATTGTGGTAAGAAATCATTTGAATAACAAGCAGATGCCCAAACCAATCTATGAGAACAAACTAGGCCCTCATGACACCCTTACATAAAGGCTAATAATTTTAAATAAGTGTTGACGAAATTCAAAAAAACCAACCTCAAACTCATGAACAAATTAAATAGTGATGAAAAGATAAGAGACATATGGGAGATGCATCCCCTTCAGTACCATATATTTCCTAGACCTTCTATGCCACCTCATGAACAAGCCTAGATGGAAGTACCATATCCACGATCACAAATTATACAAGGGTATAGTAAGGAGAAGTAGGAGAAGAGACCTAGTGAGGGACCTTCATCCTCAACTCTCCATCAAAGACCACCATATCCATTTGAGAACTTAGATCTAATTACTCTTGATCATGATGAAATAATAGAGGATACCCTCAATGTCTTTACTAAGGCATATTTTTCTGTGGAATAAGATACACAAGTAAAAGAAACTCAAGTTCAAGTAGAGAAAGTTGAGGAAGATAAGGTGAAGGAAGTTGCCTTGGACCTAGTCCTAATGGCACAACTAAAGAAGAAAAAAGAAGAATTGGAAATTGTATATGTGGGACACAAGAGGCCAAAGTTGACTCTCACTCATTCCATAGGTGAGATCAAATTATTTAATGATGATTTCCCCATTCATGGACCAATCATCCCTGATTGGTTCATATATGAAAAGATGTATAAGATCCCTTCCTACTCCCACTCATAGGCCTTGACCAAGGCTATCACCATTGATGTTCATGATGAGATTAAGCCATGGATAATGGATTTCATGAAGGAGAAAGATGAAAGAATAATTGTGACCACTATAGGGCCACAAAGCAAACAAGTTGATGCTCTAGAAACATCAAGAAACATAAGAGTAAAGGTCTCAGAGCCTCCAAAATATAATGATTCATTTATTAAAGTGTAGTTTAATCTAGATATAGTTTGATTATAAATGGTCACAACCAAAAATACCATGGTGGGAACTTAAGATTTCAAATTCTAGAAGGTGGAACCCTTCACAAAGTTAACTGCAGTTGGAGGGTAATAGCTTGGTGAACTGCCCATACATGAAGAGGATATTGAAACCCTATCTAAGGCTCACTTAGCTTAGGTTAGAATGTGTATTAGGGCAATGAAATAGAATATTCAAAATTTGGAAAAGGAAAAGGATAACTTGGAGATATAGGCCATTTTATCTGTACCTGATGCTATAATTGATATGTTTGAAGTATTCTTTTTTGATATGTATTATTCCTTAAAATTAATGAAACTGAGACAAGATGCATTGAGCCATTAGAGTAAGGTGGATAAAGGACTAATAATGTAATGGTAGGATGAAAAGGACAAATTAAGGGAGCTTATCAATATATTGATTAGGAATATGATTCCTAAGTTTATAACTATTATCCTAGTCCACGTAAATGTTATATTGGGGATATTGGTAGATAATATCCAAATTTTAACTACATGGTCAACAAGCTTGGATAGACTCCTTAGTGATGATGAAGAGTTGATTTCTTAGATAAAGAAACTACTTGGAACCATGTTGGATAATCTTGCCTAAATTATATCCCTAAGAATCATTGATGATGCAGAGTATAAACATAGAGTCACTCTGGTGATGTAGGAAGTAAAGGGTAAGAGTGAAGGTCAATCAAGTAGTGATAATAATAAGATTTTGGATATGATCTTCATAGCTAAGGAAAATGTTATAAAATCCATGAGCATTAAATAATCTATAGCCAAAGATGATAGGGACTTTTAATATTTAGTTGATTAGAAAGATATCTATTTTTTAAAGCCTATTGTAGATTTGGAGTTAGTCAAAAAGCAAAGGAGCTTCTGTAGGAGTAACAAGTGGACCATTTCTTAATGGGCCCACTAATTGGTTGATATTCTTTTATGTAAAGACATTGTAATATTTTAAATAGGAATATTCTTTTAGAAAGTCATTTGCTAGTATGTTAGCATATTTGTTTCTATATCAGTCTATTTGTGAAGAGAAAATATATTCTATAGATTTTTGAAGAAGGATAAATGTCCTTATCTTTTGTACATTTTGTATCTCTTAACTGACTGGTATACTACCTTATATTTCTATAAAAAGGTAGTATTACCATTTTTTAAGAGAGAGATTTTAAGAAAAAAATTGTATACTTATAACAATTAATACAATCAAAGAATTCAGTAATGATTGTCCAAATTTGATGTATCAATTGTTAATATAGTTTTATCTCAATTAATTTTTATAAACCTTGAATTTTAATAGTCTCTTTAAATGATTAATTTTTATTTATGATTCAGGGTTGTTAATTTTTGCTTATGTTAGATTAGTTGAAGGATAGTGATTATTCTTCATTCAATTTGTTCTATATTTAGATATGCTTATGTTATTTGAGTTTAGTAACAATTATTTAAAGTGAAGTCTAGTTATTACTTGTATAATTTCATATTATACTTATAAATCTACTTGATATATGGTGAGATCTAAGCTTTTACTATTGTGCATCATATATTGGTAAATGTAGGTTCAATTGTAATTAAAAATTTGTCATGATATTTGAGTCAAGGATAAAAAATCACTTGTTTTCTTTCTACCTTACCTTCTAATTTGCTTCTTTTTAACCAGATCACTTTAGCTTAAATTTCATTATAAATATCCATTTATATTAATCTATATTTTGAGTTATGATCATAATACATTAAGATCAACATAAATACTAGTATTTCATAGAGAATTCGACCATGATGGCTTCTAACCATCAATTATTATAAATTTTGTGGGATAGTTAAAAATTGGTTTGCCTCTATTTCACCATAGGTAACATTAAGTTACCAAAACCACATCTCATGCTCTGGATTCCTAAAATTCTAAAATGAGAAGTGTTCTTGAACACTAAGGACATATATGGTACACATAAAGGTATCAGTAATATCATTTCCCTATTGGATAACATTTTTAAGAATCAACTAATTCTTTTAAAGTAGTAGAAAAGTGTCACATGTCATTAAGTGACATTTGTGAAATAAACTAAGTGTTGAAAGTCCATTTTAGGCAACTTAGAACCATCAAGAGCTACAAAAAGTCACCACATGGTACTAAGATTTTGATGCATGAAATAACCTATGAAAAAACAAAGAAATGGCTAAGTATTTTATTTGAAACCCATCAGCCAACTATTTCAAAACAAATAGCTATAAATATTCAAATTAAAATGACTAAGTTTGAAGACTAAAAAGTAACTAAGTATAGAATGAATCAATTCATAGACTTAGCCATTTTGTTTGATTTAAAAGAAACTTTCATCCATTTACATGAAAAGTGACTAAGTTAAGAGGCAAAACATTAAAATCATATAGTCATTCTAAACTAAAAGAAAATTATAATGGACAAAATTACTCAGTAAAATGAGAAATAAACTCTAAAATAGCTAGATAACTTACACCAACCTAAGGTGAAATACCATAAAAAGAAGCTATAAATTGTGTTTTAAAACACAAGCAAACAAATAGACTAAGACTTATTATATTGATGCAAATTAAGATGTCAAAATTGAAACAACCTAAGATGTGAATTTTCATGCTGAGCATTTTGTAATGTAAAGTTAATTTTATAGGGTTGGATAGAACAATGAATTACAATCACATTTAAATCTTCACATCTAAAAAAATGGTATTGCAATAAGGTCGATTCAAATAAGTAACAAGCAAACTCCAAGGAATTATAACATCATACTCCAAATCAAAAAAGAGGGTCACCATTTTCAGACTAAAAATGGGGCATGTTGTGAAAGCAAAAAAAAATGTTGAATCCTACTGGGAAATACTTCTAAGTATTTAAAGAATCCAAATTATCTAATTTCACAAGAAGACAAAGCATTAGTTTTAAGTTATTATTTAGAACAAACTAGAATTCAATAGGTACTAAATTTTATAGGAATAAGTGACAAATTAATCTATGATCCTATCAAAACCATCTATTTGTTTGACCAAGTGATTTAATCCTTTTTTTTACATACACACATAGTGATTCAAATTTGCATAAGGTCATAACTGCTAAAGGAAAATATTTTATATTTCAGCTTAGGGGTGGAGTGGTTTGAGCATTAATCTACTACCATCCAAGCATTCATATCCCCAATAAATATACCTCTAGTCTCTTCTAAAGGCCTTACTCCACTACCAACCAAGCCAAAAATCTTGTGATGGAGGTTGTTGAGATCACCCTTTCAAGGATAATTTTATGTCTTACATTTTAACTCGATTCTTTTCAAAGGAGGTTTTACAATTCATCCATAGAAGGTTGGGGACCAAACCACAGGTAAAAGGAGATCATCTAGTCCATGACAACTTACAACAAACAAAAACAAATAAACTTTGAATTTTATTTATATGTTTCATTGAGTACATTATATGTATTTAAATAATAAAATAGTTGTTGTATATTCACAAGTTCTATTAAGAATCATTGACCTTTAAAATTTAGGAAATGATCAAATTAATAAGATTAGTTTCACATATAATTTTCAAATAAAATTTATAATTAGGCTCCTTGAGTGCCATTTCTGTTATCTTTATGACAACCCTTCATTTCATTATTGTGATTAGTAAGGGGAACACAAGGCCAAAAATAGTTGGGAAAAATCCAATAAAGAGGAAAAAAAGAAAAAAAATGAAGCAAAATATTAAATAAAAAATGAGGGATAAAAAATAAAAATAGAAATCAAAAGAGAAGTTATTTACAAGGGCTTCCAAGCCACTCAAGCTTGATGCTTGAGGAATTTTCCATTGATAGGTAATGAGACATCCTCACTAGTAAGACACCTAAGGAAGAATTCATTCTCACTTAGGATTTTAAATATTTAATAGGGACCAAACCATAATTCAGTTTTTTTTTCATGTTGTCCCTCTTATTCATGAGCCATATCCCATAAAAGGACCATACTAGAATTTAAATTTTATTAAATACTAATGCTTTACATCTTGAAAGAACCTATTAAGACTCAGTTTCTCTAAATGAATGACTTAAAGGGTGCACTAGGAAAGGGGTGGGCAGATCATTAGTGCTTCATAGGATTTTTGTCCCTTATTACCACATTATCACTAATCCAACTAGCTCCCAAAACCATTCCCTAAGTGATTTCTCCTCCCTTTCATATTTATCTAATATTTTCCTCTTTCCATTCTTATTTTTTTGTCTGAAAATAATTTTGATCTATTGGATATATTAGGTCGACTGGGTTGACCGAGTATAGTTTAGGGGTATTTCTCACTTTCTTAGCTTGTTAGCCTTTTAGCCGACCTAGCTTAGACCTAGTGAATTATCCTTAAAAACACACTGGGTCAACCATATCTATCCAATGTTTCTTGAAGGATTTCAAGCAAGATCTACTTATAAATACATTATTATTTCATCAATATTTCATATGTTCAATCAAGAGTTATTATTCTCTTACACTTCTTCACAATCTACTCTTCCACCATTCTATTTGAGGAGACTTAGCTTACATTTCTTATTTGTAAAATATAGTCTTATGGATAATTATTAGATGCTTTGGCATTTATTAGTGATCTTTAAAAATCATAAAAACCTCTTTCTAATCACTTTTTTCCAAGGGATAGATTGAGTCTCGATGGGTTCACATTTAGGTAAGTATATTCTAGCTTTTTCTCCTCTCTTTTGGTAGATAGAATTAGCATAAGTATTGGCTCAAATAATGCCATCTTTAATATTTTTATGTATTAGGGTATTGCTCATACTTAATTTATTTTAATTTCCCTATACATATTTTTTTTACTGTTTCTAACCCCCTCTTTGTGCCACAAACTTTGGTGTGCACTAGATTAGATTTAATTTTTGTTATTAGAATATGTGAATGTTTTTAACCTTAGGACTCAATTAGGGTTATTATGAAATTATGTTAGACTGTAGGATTTAGAACTCTTCCTATCATTATGTCTTATGATAAGTGATCCTATAATCAAGTCTAGTAGATCCCCATATTGGTCATGCTTTTGCTTAATAAGTGTATCCCCAGTTGGAAGCGTATGTATGCTCTATCTTCTCCAAGATAGGATTGATTTATAGACATTATGAAATTTTTATTACATACATTCTGGTGAACCCAATGTGAAACTAACCCTTTAAGGATTTAATTCACTTATTTTTATCATACCAGATTGACTCTATTGACCTAATTTTTTATTTCTATGCACAAGTTTATAAGAATAGGTAACTAGATAGACCCAATTGGCACAATAAAAGTTTAAAATATTTTCAAATATCTATTTCAACCTACTAGGTTGACCCATTTGACTCCTTATAGTTTTAACACTCTACAGCAAGTTCTTACATAGCTTGATTGATCATGTTGACCCAATTTATAGATTTTGCCAACACAATTCAAGGTTCTTCATCAATAATATTTCTTCATTTCATATTTGATCCACCAAGGTTACTTTCTACCTCTATACATTTTTTTTATATCATTATTTTCACAATTTGTATTATTTAAAACTACCCTTACACAGTCAATTGGATCGACCCTATCGACCTAGTTAATTTTTAGACCTTACTTTCATAGTACAGGTTCAACCCTATCAACCTTATTATGTATTTTTTACATATAATGTTAACACTATATCCTCTTTCAAGTTTGAATTAACCTCATATCTAGTAGTAATTAGCTCAAATATTTATTTTCTTATTGCTCACATTTTTAGAATAGATCACATAGTCTAATTAGGGGATTTTTAATTAATGACTTAGTTTCACTATTTATATTTTATGCACACACCACTAAATAACATAATTTAAATAATCACTTTAAAATATGTCTACCCAAGGCTAACCTACTTATATTTCATCACCAAGGGGGAAGTCGACTTGGTGCTCTGATCAAGTATAAAGTGTTATTAATGGTATATTTTGGCTAATCACCTAACACCATTATTGTTGTGATGTGTGAAGTGATGGGTAGGGCCCAATACCAATCCTATATCATTACCATTATAGTCTCTTTTAGCCCAAACTACATGAAACCATCCTTATATTGATATATAGTTCCTTGTTTTATAGCCAACTTTTAATCACGTTAAAATCATATCTCATGATATAATAAACATCTTAGGTTGAACAATTAGTTAGCTATTTACTTTTCAAGTTGATTTCTAGATCTTTGCTCAATTGTGTGTGGAAAAACTTAAATTAACTAGCATTAGTGCAATATTTTATATTATCAGCCTCAATGAGATTGACCATAATTGATCCAATTTAATTTTTTTCCCCTTTATCTCTTACTTTCTTAGATTAGCTACAAAAATTATCTTGTCTCAATTCATACTTGTTATCAACCTTTTATTTTTCCTTGTCTACTATGCTAAGTTGACCTAGTCAACCCTATACCTTTTTTGGACTTTTTTTACTATATTAGATCAACCCAATCAACCTTGTACTATCCATAGGCCTTATTCTTTGTGTTAGGTTGACCTTATCAACCCTGTACTATTTTTTTCTTTTCCTATTTTTTAATTTAATTCCCTATCTTTCCTTCTTTGCATTTTATTCATTTGTCTTTAGTCATAATGAAATCCCCTTTTAGAATCTCCTTGGATATCTTGAATCCATTTAAATACTATATGGGATGTTCATTTATTCCTCTCTTTTCCTCCTAAGGGAATCATCACTCTTAGGGCACTTCTTTTCCTCCTTCATCTATGACCTATAACATAGTGAAAACAACACCTCAAGATGAATTTGATAGATTTGATCATTTCTATACCTACAAAGAAACTTCTCATCTTCAAAATATTTAAATTAATGTGGGAGTGACTGATACAAGTTTACTTAATAATCCCACTGGTAATCCTTCTTCTTCTAATCCTCTCCTTAATACCAATTTGGGGAATGCTCCTACCAACACCAACCCACCTCCTAATAGAACCCAATTTTTATCCCAAGTTATTTAACAAATGAACATAATGCAAAATTCTAACACCAACCAAATGATGCAACTTCAATAACATATAATTAATTTGGCTAATCAACCTCTAACTATTCATCCTCAAGCTAATCCTAACTATATTCCTCCACCTCTTATTGATGCCTTAGGTAATGTTATTCATCAACCCATAATAAATAACAAGATACTTCAATCTACTAAAAATGATTTATCCCCCTTCATTATTTCCATTGATATTGGTAACATATCTCTAACTATCAAATATGATGGGACTAAAGACCCTACCTCCTTTCTTAAAGCCTTTATAAACCTTTACAAAGAGTGGATCCAAACTAATACCTTTACCACAACAAAAATCTTAGTCAAAAATTTCACTTGTGATGTATTATAATGGTATAATAATCTTCCACAACATTATATTTGGCAACTTGAATATTTGGTTAATCCTTTAGTTAAAGAGTTTCAACACAATGATCTTCCCAAAAATTGTCTTAGCCACTACATCAATGCTAAGCAATCTCATAATAAACTAGCTCATGATTTTATGAAAAGATGGAAATATTTATCTCATAAATCCAACAATAACATGACTTATGATAGTATATTTAAACTCTTTATCATGGATTTAACTCCCACTCTTCAATATAATGTTTGAACCTTTGCTCCCCAAACACTTAATGAATTTCTTGACTAAGATACATGTCAAGACTTTCTCATGAAGAAATTCAAACTTAATCTTAAACTTATTAAAGGATACTTTCAAACATATAATGCTATCACTAGTAATGATATAAAAACCAAATAAAGAGTTGAGAAAACTAATATTCCTTCACCATATCATACACCTCTTTTAGTTCAGTAAATGAAATAATTTTTACCACCCTCTAAACCTTTCATCCATCCTAATGTTCCTCCTAAGTGGTATGATCCCAATCTATTTTTCTAGTTCCATGCCAACATTGGGCATTCTCATGAATCTTGTAGAGAGGCCAATCAATTTTATATCTCTTATATGCTTGGTGATTCATTAAATCATGAAGCTATGATCAATATTAATTGTGAAGAATACATTGATGCTTCCAAAAAATGACAAACTTTTAAAGCTTCTACCTCTAATAACCAAAAATCCTCTTCAAATAATCAATGGACTCTAAGGATGTTTTTTCCATCGATGACAATTATGAACAATATTATAAAAACTTTGAATATGTCAACAATACCAAGGTCAATTATCACTGTATATCTTATTATTAAGCCTAAAAATCCATGTTTAGAATAATGACTTCTTAAAATTATACCACCTCTAATATTGATTTGGAATCACTTAAGGAACAACTTCCTCCTTCTAATCTTCCAACCACATTTATACCTTCTAAAACTAATTTACATTCTAAACCTCATGCTAGTTCTTTTAAATCACATTTGAACTTTCTTGAAGAAATAAACTCTATGCCTTGCAAGATTCCATGTACGAAGTTAGTTCACACTTTACCCTATCATCATAAGTTCCTTATGCAATAACTTCGAGAAACTAAATATCCATCATCCATAGATGAAAAACCACCTTTTACTAATTATCAACCTAATAAAGTCAACAAAATCAAAACCTTGTGTACTTCTTCCAAGCCTTCTATTGAGTTTATTGAAGAGGACATGATTAATGATGAAATTATTTTTCATGCCGATGACCACCACTCTTTATTAAAATAATCATTAATACCACTCTTATCTAAAAATTCTTACTTGATGAAGGCTCTGGTAATAATGTGACATCATTATGGCTTATTCAATAACTTGTTTATAACAAAGATCATCTCAAGAAAACCCATCTCACTTACCATGGTTTTGACATGACTAATCAAAAACCATTTGGTTATATCTAGCTTCCATTAATGATAGGACCTAATACCATTCAAACCAAGCTTATGGTCCTTGATATCCCTTTATATTACAATATCCTTCTTGGTCATCCATGGACTCATTGAGTGAGATCCATAGCTTCTTTTGATATTTTATTAAATTCTTACATGATGAGAAATGGTATAAGCATGGAGTTGACCCTAATCCATGGAGTATCCAACTTTGTAATCCTAAACCTCAATATCATATTCCTACATATCCTAAGATTAATAGTTCTCCTTTACCTAAATTCATCAACATGAATCCTAATTTACAAGTTACTCTTGTGAATTTTGATGATGATGATCCCAATGATTTGTAACATACTTGTAATACTACCAAGTTGCCTCTGTATATTTCATAATGACTTCCTCATTCTCTCTTACCAAGAGACTCTATCATTCTTCTTATTTTTGAGATTATCAACTTTCACCCTCTAGGAAATGATTAATAACCTTCATTACCATAGCATTACTTCACTTGCAATGCTTTTGGAGTGGATAAATTCTTTCAAGTTCCTCTCATCATGAATCCTTGTACATTCACCAATATTGAGATTTCAATTTTTAAATCTCCCCTTAATTCTCAAGTATGTACAATTTCTCCAACATAGGATGATAAATATATCATAGCCAAAGCTCAATCTTGAGACTTGGATATCCAACATTACTAGAACAATTTAGCCTAAATTCATGATTTTAATTTGGATGTGCATACCATTTCTATAGATCATACCTTATATCTTGAGAGCCATGTGTTTCCCATCAATCTTGCTCTTATCAATACTCCTTAGGTGGTATAGAAAATTATGCCTTTTGAATCTCTAGAAAATCCTACACCTTTAGATCCTATCATTAGATTAGATCCTTCTCCCATCATTGAATCCATCAGTACTCCACTCTATTCTATTTCATATACTTCTTTTACTCCTAAAATTACATTATATGTGAAGTAACTGATGTCTATCAGATTCATTTTGAGTATGATAGCCATGGAAATACAATTTTAGATCTTGAAGTAGATGTCAAATATTATGGTTCTCATCCTACCTTGCCTAGGGATGAAGCTATTATTGAGTTACTTCATGCTTGGGAAACTTAACTTCCTTGATAGCATCATAAACTTGGAAACTTTAAAACTAAAACTCCTTGCTTCAAAAAATTTATTGCTAGAATTGATCCTAAAAAAAATGCAATTTTAACCTTACCTAATGTACCATTCCACTTCCAATATGATAATGATATGATTATCAAAGAAACCACTCATATTAAATATGGTACTCCATCTTGTCCTTAACCAATTACAATTTCTTGAGAGATTTCACCTAATTAACATGATGACTTTATCTTATTCTTTGACAAATATCATGAGGCTTTCACTTGGTCCTATGAGGACATGTTTGGGATTGACCCTAGCATGATGCTACATAATATCATTACTTATCCTAATGCCAAACCAATGCATTAAAATAAATGAAAATTTCCATCTAAAGTTTCAAATTTATGTCATAAGGAAATCATCAAATTGCTTGATGTTAAATTTATCAAACTAGCAGATTATTCTAAATGGGTTTCCAACATTGTCCCCATTCGGAAGAAAGTCACTATGATCATTCACATTTGTATTTATTTTAATAATCTTAATCTTTCTTGTCCCAAGGACAAATTTCCTTTACCTTCCATAAATTCCATTATTACCAATGAAGAATTACATGAATCTTGCCTTCATGCCCTTAATCTACTTAATGAAGATCATCTTTTTACCTTGTAACATAACCACCAATACAAGGCTCACATTATTAGACAACATAACAAATGCGTCAAAATATGCACTTTTAATGTTGGTGATCTTATCCTTAAATTAGGTTAAAATCATGATAAATAAGGTAAATATGCCCAAAAATGGTGGGTCCAATATTTAGTTAAATATATTCCTGGTCCAAACACCTACCATCCTCAAACCAAAGAAGGCCATGTTTTCAAAGAACCTACCAATGCACAATTCCTTAAAAAATGATTTACCTAAACATTTCCTTCTTATCATGTTTTCTATCTACATTGATCTAAAACTTTTTACAGGTTACTTAAGCATGGGTCTCTCCCTCTATGAAAAGTTTCTTCATTTCACAAACCTTTAGTCTTCCATTTTGGTCTTTTAGTTTCATGATGTACAATAATCTTCTTTATATTCTTGGATTTTTTATTATTTCTCACACCCCTTGGGTTTTTATTTTGTGAGTTGCTTTGTAACACCATAGATAAGACCCCACATTCCTCACAAAACCACCATCTTTTACCTTTTTTCACATCCTTTTTTCTTGCCAATGTTGTTTTTGGCATCTTTGGGTTTTTATTTTGTGATTTTATTTGTAAGATCATAGATAAGACCTGACATCCCTCACAAAATTACCATATCTTTGCTTACTTCAATTTATCATTCACTTATTTGTCAACATCATTTGGGTTTCTCTTTTATGTAGTTGCAATGTAAGACTGTGGATAGGACCCAACCCTCCTCATAAAATTACCACCTTTTCATGTTCTTGATCCTTGTTCTCAACTTTATTTTTTGCTTATTTTTATAGACAAAATATGCACAACAATTTATGTCAGCATATTTTATTCCATTTCCATCATTCTCATGATAAGGAATCACACTTTACTTTCATTGTATCCTTTTTTCCCCCTTTGTCACATTTTTTATGATTAATGTAATTTAAATTTTTCCATGTGTCATTCCTCTTTATTTATCCTCATTTTCATCTCCTCATTGGATAAAACAAGGTTGAAGTCAAGATATCACTTTTATTTCACCTAAATTTATGAGACTCTTAGACCCCATGCTCTTTGATGTTCTCTCTCTTAGAACCCTTATCCGAATTATTCAAATGAAATTCATATTTATCATCCATGTTTGGTATTCCAAATCTGTATGGAGGAGGAATGTTAGAAAATCCATCAAAAAAATTTAAAATCCAAATCATTTGAAATAAAAGGCAATGATATCTAAAATGCAACATACAAATCTCAAAAGTCAAAATCACACAAAAAAAGTAATTACAATCACATCTTATCTCTAATCGAAGCTCAAACTCCATGGTTAGCCTCACATACAGCTCAGGTCCTTTGGGGTGTGGTAGGCTAGTAGATTTGGATAAGGGATTTCAAAAAACTCAATGGTATTACCTAATTTATCATGCAAGTACCCAATCTTCATAGTAGATCAATGGATCTTTAAGGGGTCTTGAAGAATTGGGAACACATCGTAAAGAGGTAGGTCCATTTTAATTTTCATGCATATATACTTCATGGGATGATCTATATACTCCATTTGCTGACCTAAGACTTGTGTGACTAAGATAAGTTATTTATATTCTATAGAGTAAATTTTTACTCTATGTTGAATTCAAATTTTTAGTCGAGCACTATAGTTTTGGTTCCCACATACCTTGGTCATAGCGGTAGATTTGGAGCAGAGCATAGGTTCATTTTCCATTTAAGTGTCAGAATGTAGTGAATGCTACCAAGTGGCATAGTCCAAGCATGGGTTCTCTTCCTCCTTTTTGTTTCCTTCATTTCATTTTTGCCTAAGTGTTGCATTTGAGTGGAAGTGCCAAGTGTCACTTTCCAAAACATGGCACTGGCTAGCTAGCATTGCCTGAGACCCTTTTCATAACTTTCAAGAAGACCATAGAATGTGCCATGTATCCAATAGAAGCTAAGAAAAATGCACCACGTGTCAGCATTTACATCTCATATCCACACCCGCATTTCATTCTATTTTTCAACAAAGGTCATTAACAAGCTAAGTAGCAGGGAGTAGCAGAAAGCACCAGGTGGCAGTAGCGAAAGACCCTAAACTACTTTTTTAGAAGAAAGTGGAAGTCACCATGTGTCGGCATCTAAAAAATGCTTGGGTTTAATTTAATGGTTCAACATTTTGTCTCAATATCTCAGTTAAAGTGTAAATGGCATGTAGTGTTGAAACCATTGAACCATTGAACCATTTTGGTTCATTAGGCAATTCAAGGGAGTGTCCCAAAACCAAAGGGATCAAGCACTATTTTGAAAG
The DNA here is from genome assembly GCA_037957365.1 of Torreya grandis. Taxonomy (NCBI): domain Eukaryota; kingdom Viridiplantae; phylum Streptophyta; class Pinopsida; order Cupressales; family Taxaceae; genus Torreya; species Torreya grandis. The sequence goes on from JARHVA010004795.1 coordinate 389,832, forward strand.
GTAGTGAAGCATCGTTCCATTTTGTTTAAGTGCCAAAGAGTAGTGGAGGCCACCAAGTGTCAATCTCCAAGCCCCTTTCTACTCCATTCCTAAAAGCAGTGGAAGAAGCTATATACCCCTAGTAGGAGAAGTGGATCATGCCACATATCTTCTTAGGAATAACGAAGGCCACCGTGTGTCAACTTCTAAAGGATCATCTTCAAGCTCCATTGACAAATATAAAATGGTGGTGGGTCCTAAGTGTTACTCCAAGGGTCTACAGAAGCTACCAAGTGTCACCATCTGTAGAAGCCTAACATGTTCCTCAGATAAATCTATAGTATAGCTAAAGAGAAGTGGAGAAAGGCACGTGTCTTTGAAAATTAGGTAGAAAGCACCAAGTGTCATTCTCGGGTGCCTCCTAACTAATAAGAGGATTTTTAGGAAATTGACTAAGTGTCTTCTCCCATTTCAATATAACAGAGTGTTCCATGTATCCATTGCTGCAAGGTGAAATGGAGGGAAACTCAGTTGGAGTTAATTCAAGTAGATGGAATAGTTCATCAGGTAGATTTTTGCAGCTGGCAAACATTGAAAGTGTCATCTGTTTGTCCCCTGTGAGTTAAAGATGGAGTAGAATTATGCGGGAAAGGGAGTGATATAAGGAGACATCTGAGACTATAAAAGGAAAATAATTGTAAAATCTAAAAAGGGGGGACTTTCTATAGTTTTAGACATTCTAGAGCTTTGACCAGTAATATCATTTGCTTTTGTCTCATTTTCTTGAGTTGTAAAGTTGATGTAACTGTGCATGTTTCTATGCCTTTTATGTGGTTGGATGAATTAACAAAATTGAACTCTATGCCTTGGTTGATATTATGTGTGTCATTTAAAAAGTAGTCTATACTTTAGATTTTCTATTGTGGTGATTAGGAATGTCATATGCTTTTGTCTGATTTTCTTAAGTCAGAAGTTCAACATAATTGTATGTGATTTTTGTGCCTCTTATGTGATTGAAAGATTCTATTAAGAAGATTGAACACTATGCCTTTGTTGACATTTCTTGTATCTCAGAAAAAAAAGTCTCTATTATGAGCTTTTATTTCTATTATTTTGATCTTTTACATTGATCATGCACTTGTCTACTCTTAAATGTAATTGAATCCCACATATAGTCTCAATGTGCCCAAGGTTAGGATTAGGATTACGCTCAGGCGCATCGCCATAGTTAGGTTTCATTTCTTGAATTTGCATTTCTATTTAATTTCCTATCCCTTTTCCCTCAACACTTGATACAAAAGAAGAGACCAACTTCTCTAAAATATGGAGGTTGTTTCAAGCCACAATATCCCACAACTTGAAACTTCCCATTGTTGATTGATTAAGATCAAGTGCAATTTTCATCATCAATAATTTTTGGTACATTGGGTGGGACCAATATTTCAAGGAGTTGAAGAATTTTTGTGTGTTCTTCAGCCAATTAGCCTTTGGAGGTTTTTGTTTCATCAACACCAATGGTGACTCTAAGTCAAATGCCGATTAAGCAGTCCTGGTATCATCAAGAAATCACCATTTGGTATGTATAATTTTGTTACTCATAGCTATGGGTCTTATTCTCCTTCATATATTTTTAATCAAGATCAAGTTTCTCCTAGAATCATGGATGCATATGGTCATGAGTTTCACCCTTCATGAGTTTGATATGACCAGCCTCAGCCCTGTCATGAGCTATACTAGTCTTATGCCCAGTCTCCCCATTGTGTCACATCCCATGCTCAACCTAATCTTATTTTCACCTTCAAAAAAACATTACTGGGATATAAAAAATATGTATTGGAACTTGACAACAGAAGGGGATGTGGCCAAGAAATTCCTAATCATGTCATCCATCAAATAAGGGATGCATTAGATCTGATTAAAAGTGAATGGGATCCCATTGAGAGAGCAAATTGGCAAAGGCTTACATATGAGATGCTAGATGTGTGTGGATTGATTACATTTCTAGAAAAGAAGCTAAGCATTCATGAGAGACAACCTTACCAAGTCTATTGAATTGCATATCCACCACCATAAATTCCATATCAGACATATGCCACCCTTGTTCATGAGCCAAGTCAAAACTATCAAGGTCATTTCCCTAATAATGCTGAGTCTATGTTAGCAGCAAGGGAAGAGGACTCCAAACCCTCACTTTCCCCTCAAGTCCCTTCCACCCTTCCTCAAGAAGATTCTTGTTTTTCATCACAGCCTTCTTCTTTATCCCTTTTTAAAGAAGAATATATTTTTAAGGAAGCAGATAAGTATGCAGAGGAGTGCACTCAATTCATGGCTAGTCAAGAAGATTTCATGACAGAGGAGGAGGAAATCAACATAGGTACTCCCTTTGATGAACAAGAGGACAAGTCACAGGCTTTTGTCCTAACCTCTGATGAGGAAGAGATCATTTCTAACTTCTTTCTCACTTTGCAAGAAGATGTGGAGGAGCATGGACACTCCCTTGATCAAGTCATTGACATAGGTGACACTATCCTTCAAGGAGGCCATGAACTAGCCAGATGTGGAGAAGACAACATCAAGACTTAACTAAATATGCAAAGGGGATGCCAAGATTTACCCTTTCAAGAGGTTGAATTCATCAAGGAGCATGATGATGCAATGGAACCCAATAATGAGGTAGAAGGAGATAAGCCAAAAGATGATGAATATCAAAAGACACAGAGTGGAGAACCAATAGCCATCAATTTCTTGATTAGACATGACAACATGAAGAAAGAGTATTTGATGAGCTTTCGAGAGCAAGAAGAGCTTATGGATGTTGAAAGCATGTTTGACCCAGACTCACTAAAATTTAGGCAGATCCGTGTGGCCTGCACAAAGGACATTTCACCAAAGATATACCTATTTAAATCACTTGTATGGTGACATAAGTTGGCCTATCATGAAGAAGACGTTAGAAATTTTGTTTTTGATCCTTGAGGGAGATAAATATGCTTAATTAATGTAGTTAGGTAGTTTCCCATTCCCACATTGTTTTTGTTTTCCATTGTTGTTTTCCCACTTAAATAAGTGTTTTAAACACATGTCGATGGCTCTTTTAAAGCTATAATTTTCACAATTTTGATCTAGCAGGAGGTGGAGTTTTCTTTTTGAGTAGGCTCAAAAGTCTTGAGGGTTTTTAGTAACTATTGAGTAAATTTTTACTCTATGTTTCATTCAAATTTTTAGTTGAGCACTACAATTTTGGTTCCCACATACCTTGGTCGTAGCAGTAGATTTGGAGTAAAGCACGGGTTCATTTTCCATCTAAGTGTCAGAATACAAAAAAAGCTACCAAGTGGCATAGTCTGAGCATGGGTTCTCTTTCTCCTTTTTGTTTCCTTCATTTCATTTTTGCCTAAGTGTTGCATTCGAGTGGAAGCACCAAGTGTCGCCTTCTGAAACACGGCACTAGCTAGATGGCATTGCCCAAGACCCTTTTCATAACTTTTAGGAAGGCCATGGAATGTGCCATGTATCTAATAGTAGCTAAGTGGAATGCACCATGTTTCAGCATCTGTGTCTCATATCAGCACCCACATTTCATTCTATTTTTTGGCAAAGGTCTTTAACAAGCTAAGTAGTAGGGAGCAGTGGAAAGCACCAGGTGGCAGTAGCGGAAGAACCTGAACTACTTTTTTAGAATTAAGTGGAAGTCACCACGTGTCAGCATCCAAAAAATTCTTGGGTTCAATTCAATGGTTCAACATTTTGGTTCAATATCTTGGTTAAAGTGTAAATGGCACACAGCGTTGAAATTGTTGAACCATTGAACCACTTTGGTTCATTAGGTAGTTCAAGGAAGTGTCCCAAAACCAAAGGGATCAAGCACCCTTTTAAAAGGTAGTGAAGCATCATTCCATTTTGCTTAAGTGTTGAAGAGTAGTGGAGGTTACCAAGTGTCAATCTCTAAGTCCCTTTCTACTCCATTCCCAAAAGTAGTAGAAGAAGCTATATACCCCTAGTAGGAGAAGCGGATCATGCCACGTATCTTCCCAAGAATAGCGGAGGCTACCACATGTCAACTTATAAAGGATCATCTTCAAGCTCCATTGACAAATATAAAATGGTGGTGGGCCTTGGGTGTTACTTCAATGGTCTACGGAAGCCACCAAGTGTCACCATCTGTAGAAGCCTAGCATGTGCCTTAGATAAATCTACAACATAGCTAAAGAGAAGTGGAGAAAGGTGCGTGTCTTCAAAAATTAGGTGGAAAGTGCCAAGTGTAGTTCTCCGGTGCCTCCTAACTAATAAGAGGATTTTGAGGAAATTGACTAAGTGTCTTCTCCCATTTCAATATAACAGAGTGTTCCATGTATCTTTTGCCACAAGGCAAAATGGGGGGAAACTCAATTGAAGTTAATTTGAGTAGATGGAATAGTTCACTGGGTAGATTTTTGGGGCCAACAAACATTGAAAGCACTATTTGTTTGTCCCCTATGAGTTAAAGATGGAGTAGAATTACATGGGAAAGGAAGTGATGTAAGGAGACATCTAAGGCTATAAAAGGAAAAGAATTGTAAAATTTAAAAAGGGGGGACTTTCTATAGTTTTAGACTTTCTAGAGTTTTGACTAGTAATATCATTTGCTTTTGTCTCATTTTCTTGAGTTGTAAAGTTGATGTAACTGTGCATGTTTCTGTGCCTTTTATGTGGTTGAATGAATTAATAAAATTGAACTCTATGCCTTGGTTGATGTTATATGTGTCATTTTCAAAGTAGTCTATACTGTAGATTTTCTAGTCTTGTGATTAGGAATGTCATTTACTTTTGTCTCATTTTCTTGAGTCAGAAGTTATACATAACTATACATGATTTATGTGCCTCTTATGTTATTGAAATATTCTATTAAGAAGATTGAACACTATGCCTTTGTTGACATTTCCTATATCTCAGCAAAAGAAGTCTTTGTTATGAGCTGATGTTTCTATTATTTTGATCTTTTACATTGATCATGCACTTGTTTGCTCTTAAATGTAATTGAATCCCACATATAATCTCACTGTGCCCAAGGTTAGGATTAGGATTACACTTAGGCACATCGCCATAGTTAGGTTTCATTTCATGCATTTGCATTTCTATTTAATTTCCTATCCCTTTTCCCCCAACACTTGATACAAAAGAAGAGACCAGCTTCTCTAAAATTTGGAGGTTGTTTCAAGCTGCAATATCCCATAGCTTGAAACTTCCCATTGTTGATTGATTAAGATCAAGTGCAATTTTTGTCATCAACATATTCCTTAAGGTTGAAAGTCCTCTTGTTTTGACAAACCTAATTTGAGTGTCTTAACTTCAATAAAAAGTTCCTCTACCTTGGTTTTTCCTTTATTCTCCCCTCCACCCATTTAATTTCCCCCTTTGATAGACAAATTATGATTCAAAATCTATTTTCACTCTTCTTTATTTCTTTATTCACCTCTTAAAAACATGCTAGCATTACTTTGTTTCAATTTTATCTATCTTTATAGTGAGATAACATGTTTGAGAAACTTTGGATTATTTCTTTTTACCATGATTTTACATTACTAGACTTACTTTAATTTCCTTTAACCATTTATCATTTTTTTATTATCCTGCTATTATGAACGCCTGCCATTCTTTTGTTATTGAGTGAGGTTGGCTTGTTATTTCTCACTCATTAATGTTGTTTTCTAATTTTATGTACCTTTTTCCATTATTGAGTGAGATGTGGATTGTTACTGCTCACTCATCAATGTTGTTTTACCATTTTGTTTCTTCTTTTACCATTTATTTTGTTTTACCATCCTGTTTGACATATATCCTTGGTTTGACTTGGTTAGTTTGCTTCTATTACTTAAAGATATCTTGTTTGAGTTTTGTTGGCTAGATATTTTGCATGAAGTCAAAACTACCTAGGTAGTCATAGGATTAAATCCCCTTCATTTAATGGTGAAGCTCCTGTATGTTTATATTTATCTAATTTTAGTTACTATTTATTTAGATTTATTCACAACATATATAAATTATGTGTAAATTGCTTTGATTGGGGGTATTACTTTAATCACTCTATTCATGAGCCATAACAAAGAGATTTTGTAGCAATTAAGCAGTTGGTTTTGGGAATGTGAAAATAATTTAGAAGAGATTAGAGAATAAGGTAAGGATTACAATGCTTGAGAAAGATGAAAATTATATTTCACAATAGATAAATTTACAAAGTCTATTGTATCCATGCAAGTAGATGAACATATAAGTATGATAACCTTCCAACAAATGATTAAGAAAATTATGAATTCAAATTGAAGATAATGCAAAGTTTACCATTTTATCTTTATATAATGCATGAAATGATTACCTCAGACACAAAATTATTTAGGAAAATAAATTTTCCTCTTATTCATTTTTAACATAATTCATATAAAATAATCTGATTATCTCAAACTCAAAATTTTGGATTTCCAAAACCACCTATACAATTTCTACAATTACATGCTTCTAAAAATTATCATTTTTTGGAAATGAGGCCTGCTTCTCCATTTATACAATTTAAAGATACAAAATCCTAATAAGAAACAACTTCTTCAATTCACATGTACTACATTTAAAATGGAATCCATTGAATAACAAATTCCTTAAACTTCTCCTTCATGTCATGTAATGATCAATGCCATGTATCTCTCTTTTCACTCCTTATTTGGATTGGTTATAAACAATTTGCATGTAGTGCAAAGTTAGATAAAGTAATTCAGTTTTTAAAAATGACTCTGAGTAATGGCACTTTGAGCTACTTGAAACATGGAAATTTACAAATTAATTTCACGTTTACAAGTAAATCATAAAATGATATTATTTTTACATAGTTTTTACTAGAAATAAGATTACTTGCATAATACTCATGAAGAAATAAAATAGAATAAAAATAAGAATTTATTCAAGTCTCAAGGTAAAATTAATCTACTATGTAAACTTGACTTCTGCACTTTTCTTTGTACTTGATGTGTTGGGATATCATTGATTAGATTTTTGCATCATCTAGTTGTCAGGGAACCTAGAGCAATAAACATGATCTGATCCCACTGTGTCAGGATCTTGCTCTACCAATTAGAGCACATATGATTACTTCTTGTATTAGCAACTAAACACGGAATTTAACCAGAATCAATAAGTAACTAGAGATATGAAACAACACAGGAATATGAGAGACAATATACAATTGTATTAATAATCACTCAAAAGAATATACAATAAAGAAGATGCCACTTCTTCTTCCACCTCAAAGGCTCGCCACACCTCAAGACCTTCTTCCCTCTCTCTCTCGGTCCCAATAATCAACTCCAATATAGAATTGATGTTCACCTCTCCAACCAGTCAGTAACATGCTGCCAGTTCACCAAGTACACAACCGTACTCCAAGTAGATCTCTTGCTCTCTGCTGCTACCTGCAAATCACTAGACCTTACTCACCATTGTAGATCTCCTATAGAAAGTCATGCACACATGCTGACCAAGATCATACACATACGAAGAAGCCTAATGATTCTCTAAACCAATATGCACCTTGGTACTATGGCACTAGGAGGAACGCACCATTGCTCTCCTCTCTCTAAAGGAGCTTATTGCTCTATTACTCACTAGCTACAAGTTTTACAATACAGCCCATGAGTCCATATATAGATCTCATGCTTACAATAATTAGACTAACCTAATTAAAATAATTAGACACACAACACAAGACTAAGACTAGCCTTTAACATGCAAACAAATAGTCCAAAAATAGACTCTCTCAGATCAACATGCAAACTGCCTGTTCATGCACAAGCTGCCGACGTCGGCTCCTCCATGACCGATGTCGGTTGATCAGACTGACATCAGTTTCCCTACAATGCATTCAACAACTCTCTGCAACTCTGCATCCTCCATAACTTCTCCTGTTTGCATCCTGGTGAAGCTTTTAGCTCCACAAACTAACAAGTTCAAGCTTAGTTGTTAGGGAACCTATAATGATAAACATGCTCTGATCCCACTGTGTCAGGATCTTGCTCTACCAATTAGAGCACATATGATTACTTCTTGTATTAGCAAATAAACACAAAATTTAACCAGAATCAATAAGCAACTAGAGATATGAAACAACACAGGAATATGAGAGACAATACACAATTGTATTAATAATCACTCAGAAGAATATATAATAAAGAAGATGCCACTTCTTCTTCCACCTCAAAGGCTCGCCACAACTCAAGACCTTCTTCCCTCTCTCTCTCGGTCCCAACAATCAACTCCAATATAGAATTGATGTTCACCTCTCCAACCAGTCAGTAACACGCTGCCAGTTCACCAAGTACACAACAGTACTCCAAGTAGATCTCCTGCTCTCTACTGCTACTTACAAATAACTAGACCTTACTCACCATTGTAGATCTCCTATAGAAAGTCATGCACACATGCTGACCAAGATCATACAAATACGAAGAACCCTGCTGATTCTCCAAACTAGTACCCACCTTGGTATTATGGCACTAGGAGGAACACATCATTGCTCTCCTCTCTCTGAAGGAGCTTATTGCTCTCTTACTCACTAGCTACAAGTTTTACAATACAACCCATGAGTCCATATATAGATCTCATGCTTACAATAATTAGACTAACCTAATTATAATAATTAGACACGTAACTCAAGACTAAGACTAGCCTTCAACATGCAAACAAATAGTCCAAAAATAGACTCTCTTGGATCAACATGTGAACTGCCTGTTCACACACAGGCTACCAATGTCGGCTCCTCCATGACTAATGTCAGTCGACTGGTGACCGACGCTGGTTGCTTCCTCACTGCCATCTGACCGACGTTAGTTGATCAGACTGACGTCGGTTTCCCTGCAATGCATTTAACAACTCTCTGTAACTCTGCATCCTCTGTAACTTCTCCTATTTGCATCCTGGTGAAGCTTTTAGCTCCACAACCTAACAATCTCCCACTTGCAGATAAATAGCTGCACCTGTACCTATACCTGTACACTATCTAAATTATTCCCTGGCTTGTATTCCTCTTCAAGATCCATCCTAAAGACCAACCATGACACAATCTGTGATGCCGCACCTGTCATTCAAGTAACCTGCCACATCCGAACCTACATATCCATGTAGTGAGGAACTTGACCCTGCATAACAAGAATCCCTGCTGCTAGTCCCACTAAACTGCCCTCCAGTACTCCTTCCCCAAATTTGCTCCATACTTTTTGACAACCCCCACTGATTGGGAAAACTCAGGTCTACACTAGACCTCATGTGATTTTGAATCCTGTTTCAAGCTAAGCTTGAATTGTCTAGCCATTGGTGTGCTTTCTGATTCTACAACGTGTATCATGAACCCCGCCAACACCGTCTTCACATTAGCTCCCACTGGAGATAAAATCTCCATGTCTCTTATGCCAAAGAATTTCACTGCTCTAAATTCTTCCTAACATACCTCTGAACTAACCTTACCCTTAGCTCAGTAAATACCTATATGTACAAACCTACTAGTAAATCACCCACATACAGTAACAAGATGATGTTGTGACCATCATCTACCTGGTAAGATAAACACAATAGTTACACTTACATTGACTGAAGCCATGCTTAGTCATCCACCTGTCAAAACTTGTACCACTGTCCTGAAATTTCCTCAAGACCATATCCCTTGGCCTTCTGTCTCTTTTGTCCATCCACTCTCTTCTTTAACTTGGGAATCCATTCCATCTCTCAGTGCTTACTTCTAGCTGACAACTCTACCAACAAACACCTATTTGGTTATTCTTCAAGGACTCACACTCCTCATCCATGCCAAGCTCCCACTGTATCTAGATTCTACCTGCATTGATTCTTCCATCTTCCTAGTGCATGACTATCAGTAAGCAATATAAAGAAGGTGAACAATGAATATGAGGTTCACTTACCATTTCTGACCTTGACATGAGCATTTGAGACTTGTTGTCTGCCCACTATCCGTTCCATTGATCGATCTCGGCCATCTCCCAGTCTATTTTTGACTGATGTTGGCTCCCTGTACTGACCTTGACTACTGACGTCATTTCCCTGGCTGATGCTGGTGTCCTTTCTGCTGACATCAATTCTTTCATGACCGACATCAGTCTTTATTCTACTGACATCGATTACTATCTGACTGACGTCGATACCTGTGTTCATTTGTGAGTGATAAATTTTTACCCGCAAGCTATCCATGGATCAAAATCTTAATCAAATCAACCCTGCTCTACTAAGAATAATTTAGTTCACACACCTGATCTATGTTCATCATCTCCTCCATGAACACCAAGGCTTTCCAGATCTTTAGCTTGTCAAAAACATCTATCTTCCACTTCAAAACCTGCATTCTCCTTCTACATATGTGACTAAGCCTATGAAGCCACATCTCTACAACAAAAGGTGAATCAACAATATAAGTAGATAGATAAAGGATACCTACTTTATTACCACCATCTAATTCAAGTGTATCCACTATGAGAGTTATAGTGCATCTCACATCACCCAAATTTGTTGAAGAAATTAGACTCATCTCCAAGACTGGTACCTGCATGACTTCCTTCAACCACTATGTGTCATCCATCTGCAATTTCAGCTTCACTTCCCCTTCATCAATCATTTGACAAGGCTCTCCAGCTCCTAAATAAATCTCTCCAAGGTCTCCAAAGACATACCCATGAAAAGATGCTCTATTTCAAACTGCATGGAAAGAGGCAAAAGAATCTGTGAACCAAGATTCCACTTTATCCAGAACATCCTATGCAACATCCCCTGCAACATCTGCTCCTCCCTGCTGATCTGCTACCAACCAAAAATCTTTATTTCCCTACTCTTTCTTTCCATCAATCGGACCATTCATGCTATTCAATTTCTCCATTCGTAGCTTACTTCCTTCTACCATTGCTATACTCCCACTCAATCAGAAACCCCTGTGAGTAACCTGTAATCAACAAACACTACTAGATCTGAAACCACCTATTAGTAACCCAACCAAAAGCTCTGATACCACTTGTCAGGGAACCTAGAACAATAAACATGCTGTGATCCCATTATGTCAGGATCTTGCTCTACCAATTAGAGAACATATGATTACTTCTTGTATTAACAACTAAACACAGAATTTAACCAAAATCAATAAGTAACTAGAGATATGAAACAACACAAGAATGTGAGAGACAATACACAATTGTATTAATAATCACTCAGAAGAATATACAATAAAGAAGATGCCTCTTCCTCTTCCAACTCAAAGGCTTGCCACACCTCAAGACCTTCTTCCCTCTCTCTCTCGGTCCCAACAATCAACTCCAATACATAATTGATGTTCACCTCTCCAACTAGTCAGTAACATGCTGCCAGTTTACCAAGTACACAACCATACTCCAAGTAGATCTCCTGCTCTCTACTGCTACCTACGAATCACTAGACCTTACTCACCATTATAGATCTCCTATAGAAAGTCATGCACACATGCTGACCAAGATCATACACATACGAGGAACCCTGCTAATTCTCCAAACCAGTACCCACCTTGGTAATACGGCACTAGGAGGAACACACCATTGCTCTCCTCTCTCTGAAGGAGCTTATTGCTCTCTTACTCACTAGCTATAAGTTTTACAATACAGCCCATGAGTCCATATATAGATCTCATGCTTACAATAATTAGACTAACCTAATTACAATAATTAGACACGCAACTCAAGACTAAGACTAGCCTTTAACATGCAAACAAATAGTCCAAAAATAGACTCTCTCAGATCAACATGCAAACTGCCTGGTCACGCACAGGCTGCTGACATCGGCTCCTCCATGACCGATATCGGCCAACTGGTGACCGACACCGGTTACTTCCTCACTGCCATCTGACCGACGTCAGTTTCCTTGCAATGCATTCAACAACTCTCTACAACTTTGCATCCTTCGTAACTTCTCCTGTTTGCATCCTGGTGAAGCTTTTAGCTCCACAACCTAACACTAGTTTAGTAATTGACTATCTTTCTTTTTCCAATGTCAACATTTTCCTTTCAATCCTTTTACAATGAGATTTAGTTTTCTCAATCCTTGGCCCAAGTCTCCTTAATTCTCTCTGACTAATCAACACTTTGATAGATTTAGTTGTAAAAGGAGTCATATGTTTGTCCATCCTCTATTCAAATTATTTATCCAACTGTTCAGCTGCTCTTAGGACACTGCTTAACCATATACCTATGAGTGCAAGGAGAGAGTCTTATAGATTAGTATTGGCACCATGTGGATATTCTTATAACTTCTTAATTCCTTTACTATGTATGAAAGAATGCTTAAGTGAAATGATATGATATATTCTTATTGCTTTATGTTCTTTACAAAAGGAGAAATATGTTCTTCTATCAAAATATTCTAATCTCAATTCACCATTTCTTGAAGACTTTCCTAATCAAGTTTAGAAAAATCATTTTCATTTTGCAATTTAGTGCTCATTTCTTTAACTTTTGCTATCTTATTGAAAATATTAATCTAAGCATCCTTAATGAGTGGGAAGAATTTTTCAGTGTTTTGATTCATTTTATCAACCCATTTATCAATTGCCTTAGCCTTTTCCCCAATTTCTTCCACTTCAGTAATCACTTATTGAGAAATCACTACTTTTGGGATCAAAACTTGTTAATGAGTAGATTTTGCCACTTTGGAAATTATTTGGCACAATTGATCATTTTGCTCCTTCAACTTAGCTTTAACAACTTTCTCTTCATCCATCTTCCTATAGAGAGTATCAATTAAAGTTAGATTATATTATTTTAACCCTTTAGTTGCAACCTCTCCAAGAGACAACCTTTTAATTGATATATTCTCATTACTAACTTCTCCTTTATTAGATCCATATGGGGGAATCGCTATCTCTAAAAATTTCTATCCTAAAGATTCAATTATCAATTTTGAAGTGACTTTTGATTTCTTGGGTTTCTTTCCCCTTTTACCTAAACTTTTCAATAAATGTAAAACCATCTCCTCAAGATTGATCACTTCCTTTGAATTTTGAGTTGTTTGCAATGCTAACCAAGATGAGAAATCTATGTTGGTGGACGTGATTGAATGAGTTATGATTTCTTGTTGTTTATTCCTGATTGATAACTCTTGTGAAATAACTTTTTAGGAAGAGAGTTCTTGTACATGAGTGTCATATTGAATATCTTATGTTGAATCCCTCTCTACCTCTACTTATACTTCCTCTTCTTTCTCAATTTATTTTTCTTTTGTAGCCTCAATGCTATCTCCTCTTGATTTTGTATCTATTTTTTCTACTTTATTTTTCCCTTTATCTACTATATATTTAGTAACATCTCTTTTAGGCCTTGCTACTTATTTTACCTTCTATTTCACCAACATTTATTCTTGTGATGGGAGCACCTCCTTAGTAGTTACCTTTTTAGATTATTTTTCTATATGAGGTGGTATTTTTTATGGCGGTGGTGGTGTTATATCACGTAAATCATAAGGAAGAGGAGGGATTGCCTCTTTCGAAGTGGACTTCTTGGAAGACTTATTAACATAAACATTGAATGATGGTTTAAGAATTTAAGGGTCTAGGGTAGAAGTAGTGGGAGGAGCAAAAGTTAGAATGAAAGAAGTAATAGGGGAAGAAGATACTAGTGGTGAAATGGAAACAATTGGTTGAGTTGGTTCCTTATCTTTCACAATTGAGAAACTATCATCAAAATTCTTCTTCAACTTTAATTTCTTTAAGGGACCATGACCACTTTCTCCTTGCACTATCTCTTTTCTCTTTTACCCCACATGTGCAGTTTCACTTATCAATTCCTTCATATAGTAACCCTTATTAAGAATCTAATTAGAAGTCATTGCCAAAACATTTAAATTTCTTTCTAAAATTGTCTTATCATGATCATCTCCAAAAATAATTATTGGAAATGGGACATCATCCCCTCTTATTACATGAAATGCATCACTGGTAACAACACCATCATCTTCCAAATCTTCAAGAATAGAGGCCAAATTAAATGCTTGAATTTGCTCCATAGTTGATTTGCTATTATCTTTTCTTCTTACTTCAAACTCATCCCTTAGTCTATCCAAAAATATTCAAGTGTTGGGACATGCATATATTCAAGAGAAATAGTACTCTGAGTAATACCTCTATAATCAAAATTTTACCTAGCCTCAAAATGTGTTTGAGTGTAATGGTCATATATTTCTTTCTATACATCCCTAGCTTTATAAATCTAGTACAATGATAGTGACCAATTATAATAGGAAAATTAATAGCTATTTTACAAGAATTAGATTGCAAATAATGTAACTCAACCAATTGCCTGGTCATCTCCATAACATCCACTTGTCACTTGGATATATTGATAGCTTGATAGGTGTTCCCAAAAAACCTCCTATTCTAAGATAAGTGAAATCAATAAATTGAATAAAAATGCAACCATAAAGTGAAACTTCATCCCATACCTCATTTAATACTCTTATATGTTATCAATATTTCTCCAACTTACAGATAAGCTCATAGAAGAATCCATCATTCACTACAATTTAATCCTTGTATTATTATTTAAGGGCCAATTGAGGATAAAATTCATAAATTGTTACTATTTACAAAGTACCATTGGTTTTTAACCTTGAGAAAGCTCCACTTGAGGCTGATGTATAAACCAAATACGAAGTCATCTTAAAATCAAAAGTTTACAACACATTCTTCAATTATTGATCCATGTTATCACTAATCATTCTTGCCCAATTAATCTTAGAAGAAATTTGAGTTGCATCAACGGTCCTAATATAAGCATACATCTAGGGTGAAAACCATTTGGCATTATTCAGTCAATTGATTCTGCATAATAGACAAATGTAATCACTAACTCTTGAATAAAATCAGATCTAAAAATATGCTTGGGAAACCTTGAAAGTTTTTTTATCTTCTTCAGGTAATATGTATTCATGATCTTAATACGCTTTACAATTTTAGTCTTCCATTATTTCTTAGCTATTTCCATTAAAATATAAATCACTTTTGGTGAGGTTGGAATCTTTAAACAATAGTTGAGATATTGAACATCTAGCCTCACAATCACATTCCTAGTAGTATCCCTTACTACCCTAGACATGGATTCATAATACTTAATACATGCTAGCACAAACTTGGGAAGCTAAGGTAAACTTGGGATAACTTCTACTTGGAGGATGCCACTATTGGTCATGGAGTGTAGAAGTGGATTCTTTGCAATGGCCCTTGACCATTATAAAATCTTAGTTATAGATACATGCCCCATATTTGTATCACTTATTTCTATCAACTTTGATGATATGCATGACTCAATAGGGTAACCTTCATATTCATACTTCATTTTTGGTTATTGAACTTTGATGTTCTTTGCCTTTTCTTTTGATTTCCCCTTCTTGATTAGTTATGGAATCTCCTTGAGTACTAATTTTGGGGCCTCCTCAATAATCCTACATTGTACTCCTATTTTTGTTATTTCTTCCTCTGACCTTCTTCATCCCTCTGACCTTGACATTTACTCTTTCAAATTTTGAAAAACCTTGAAAAGTGCTTTAAAACACTTATTTAATACTCCAACTAATTTAAAAATTTGAGAAACAAGGTTAAATTATAACTTTTTTATCTCTAAACAAGTTTTAAATTTTAAAGAATTGATATCTTCAAAAACTTAAGTAACTTGATTTTAAGTAAAAAGATTTAACAACTCTAAGTTAGTCTTGAAAGGCAAGAAACATCAAACTTTTCATATTGAATAACTTTGGATTTACAAAGGCAAACAACTTTAGGTTCTTAACAACAAACAACTTTGGGTTTTTAATGTTATAAGACTTCAGGTTTGCAATAGGTAGTTACTCAGTAGCAGAAACCTGAAGAAGTAATGAATAAAGGGAAACCTGAAGTAGTCATAAATTATGTTTTGTGGGTTTGACAAGGGTCAATACTTTGGCTTTTCATGGGTAAGAAATGTCACTTAAGAAACCCAAAGTACGCAAAAGAGGAAGAAAAACCTGATTAGGTAATCTTTTAATGTTGTTCAAGGTTTCCTACATTGATTACTTAGAATAAGAAATCCAAATCATGAGTAATGAATAACTCGATTGGGTGCGACCTTTGTCAATCAAGTTTATTAGGGAAAGTTACCAGACATCGTAAACTTGAATTAAGCAAGGGAAATTAGTAAACTTGAATAGGTAGGGAGATTTTGGGAAACTATGGTATTCTTGGAGATTTTTTTATTTTTTGGGTTTCAACATGAATAGAGCATGAAAATAGTTTACAATTTCAACTTTACAGTTAAAAAAAAATTTATCAAGAAATTAGAAGAGAAACAAAACAAAACAACCTTGATAGTAGAAATACCATTACATTAAAGGAAAGAAAGTTTAGGAAATAAAATGCCATAAAAGAAGCAAACAAGAAAATAAAAATATTATAAAAACAATCTATTAACCTCAACTTCAAATGGGTCAAGAAGAAAAACACATGAAATCACTCCAAGGAATGAAAGTACATGGATTGTGATTCATAAGGGCAACTAATTAATTGAATGACTTACCAATCAGGTGGAATTACTAAATTATATATATATGCCAATGCATTTAATGCAAGTGTAATAAAGCCATGTCAGCCTTCTTTGTAAATTAGGGGTTTCAAACCACTTTGCTTATTTTAGATTTTTAAGTAAAGCACTCCCACAATTCTGATTAGGTCTTGGTCCATGAGTAAGTCAAGTTTGTGAACCCGAGGTGATTTTACTTATAAATTTTATAAGTTGAGTAACCCTAAAAACTTGATTAGGTCTAAGAGTGTTAGTTAGGTTTCCAAGACTACTTATCTTATTTTATTTTCTTAAGTACCCCAAAAAACCCGATTAGGTCTAGGAAATATTGATCGAGTTTTTAGGATAATGTAACTTATTTTTAAGGAATTAAAATAACTTAGAGAACCCAATTTACATTAAAAATGATCCAAGTTACCTTCATATTATTTTAAATGCTAAAAATGGATGAATAAAGGATTTGGGTGATGCTTGTAAGCACATGCCTTTAGTCCTCTAGAGTAATTAGGAGTAATTAAGGAAAGAAAACAACAAAAAGAAAAATAACATTAGTAGAACCCAAGTTATTTATTTAGAATATTGACTTCAAGTAGTACAAATGACACACACAAGGCCAAAATGCAAAAAAATTCAAAAAGGGGGTTCCCCAAAATATTGAAGTGCCAAATTTTTGGGACACCAACTAGATCTAACTAGGGACATCCTTATTTCTATCCTAAGGAAAGAAATAAGGGTGAGATCTTAGTATCTCTAGTTTTGAATTCTATTCATTGGGTATGGATTCATTATATAAAATTGGTCACACAAACTACTAAATAAGCAAAAAAACACAAAGACTAATAAAAATAAAATAATAATTGAAAAGCTTTAGTTATGTACATGTAGGAGTTACCCTGATGCTCAATTCTTGTGGAGATTCAAGTGCTTCATGTTGAAAGGTAGTGGTAGTGTAATTCCATCTTGATGAGCTAAGAAGAAATTGCCTTTCCTAATAATACTTTATATAGTGAAGGGTCCTTTCCATAAAGAATCAAACTTCCCATGTTTTATTTTTTGTTCATTCTACTTATCCCATAGAGGAACTAGATCTCCCACTTCAAATTGCCTATCTCTGGCTCCTTTATCAAATATATTCTTTACCTTTGCTTGATGATCCATTAGCCTATTAACAACTTGAACACAAACTTCTTGTAGTTTGGTGAGAAACATGATTCTCTTATCAAGTGAACCTTGATAAGTTACATCTTTAATGGATTTTGATAATTGTAAAGTAGGAAACTCAAGAGTTATTGATATTTTAAAATTTATTCCATATATAAAATAAAAAAGAGGCATACCTATTGCTTTCTTTGGAGTAATTCTATCAGCCCACAATGCATCAAATAGCTTCTTGTGTCATGTCCTTTGATTGTTATCTACCAAATTTTAGATGATATTCATCAAATTCTTGTTACTTCAATCAGCATATCCATTACCCTAAGGATAAATATTTGAAACATGAACTAAATTTATTCCATAGGAGTAACATAATTCAGTGAGTTTCATGGAGGATAAATTAGATACATTATCTATCATAATTTTATGTGGTACCCTGAACCTAACAATAATATTCTCTTTAATAAAATCACATACTACCTCTGATGTAGCATGCTTGATAGGAATAACTTAAACCCATTTACTAAAACAATCAGTAGGTATCAAAATATAGTGATGCCCAACATTGAATGGGGGATTAAACACACCAATGAAATCCATTCCCCATTATTGAAAAGGCTCATTAATAATTAATGGTTTTAGTGGCAAAGCCGGTAGCTTAACCCATCTTAAAAACTATTGACATGCTTGACATTTAGAAACTAATTTTGAAGTATCTTGAAACAAAGTAGGCCAAAAATACCTTGGTCATAAGATCTTATGTGTTGTGACTCTAGATAGAAAGTGACCTCCACATGCTTTGTCATGAAATTCCTTCAATAGTTTTATTTATTGGTCTTTATCTACATAATGAATAAAAACACCATCAATGCCTTTTTTGTATAGACCATTGTCCTGAAGGACATAATCCTTTGATTTTACCCTAATGGTTCATTTTTATTTTCATGTCATATTATTCAGCATATAAGTCAAGTAGTAAACAATCTTGTTGTACCATTCATTAACTAGATAAATAAAAATTACCATGGATAGTTCTTCCTTTATTTCATCTTGGCTTGAAAATGTTTTGGTTTCTTTAGAATCAAGTCTTCTTTCCATCATCAACTAGCATATGCCTCTGCCTCTTACTAGATTTGTGGGTTTGATATCAAAGTCAAACTATTAAACATTGGCTACCCAAGTGCCTCTAAGTAATCCTAACTCTGGTTGAGTTAGAAGTGACTTGACAATAGTGTCTGAGACATATACTTTAATATGAGATGATAGGATATAATACCTAAAATTCTTACATGCTTTGACCACTACAAAGTCATTCTTATCCATTTTTTATTACTTTAATTCTTAACTCTTTAATGGTTGACTCATGAAAGTTATAAGAGATTCAACTCCTTTACCACTTTTTTACTTGAGTATAGCTGAGATAGTGTGCTTTGAAGATTAATAGTAAAGAATAAATTCCTTACCAAAATCTAGAGAAACTAGCACCAAGGCTTCAGCTATTGCTTCCTTTATTCTCTCAAATGCCAATTATCCTTCATCATTCTGTTTAAATTCAAGATTCTTCTTCATCATATCCAAAATATGACATGTTAACCTAGAAAAATCATGAATAAACCTTCTTTAGAAATTCACTTTGTCAAAGAAAGTATGCACACCTTTCTTGGATTTAGGCATAGGCAAACTTTTAATAGCATTTATACATTATGGGTCAATTCAAGTGCCTTCACTTAATACTATATGACAAAGGAGTTTACCTTTATCTATAGAAAATATAGATTCCTTTAGATTTAAGGAAATCCTATGTTTTCTACATTGGATAAAGACTTCTTTGAGATCAGCTAGATGATTACCTCTTTGCTTTGAAAACACCATCAAATCATCTAGGTATACCATAGTACTCTTGTTTTTAAAATTAGTAAATGCTAAATCCATAACTCACTAAATTTTTTCCTTAACATTAATTATCCCAAAGGGCATCTTTTGATAAGCAAAAGTCCCCCATGGTGTTGTGAAAGTAGTTCTGTACTGATATTTTTCAGCCACTTTTATTTGATTATATCTTGAAAATCCATCAATCATAGATAACATTTCTAACCCTATAGCTACTTGTAAAATATGATCCATAATAGGTAATGGATAATTGTATTTAAAATAAGCTTGATTTATATTGCAAAAAAGAACACATAAATGTATCTTCCCATTTTTATTTCTTACTGGGACAATATTTCCTAGCCATTCTAAATGGTAGATTGGAAAAATGATCTTTGCATCAAGGAGTATATGAATCTTGACATGAATCATAACTAAAATGATTGGATTGTGATGTCATAACTTTTGATTGAAAGGCTTTATACATGGTGAAGTGAAATATAGTGATGTACTTCTTTTGGCTGAAAGGACTTGAGAGATTTATAGGACCAAGAAAACACATCAATATATTTTGTAAGACGTTTGGTAAAATCTTCTTTCTCCTTTATGAGAAACACTTACCAATGTTGACCATCTTGGGCACTTCATTATTACCTAGGTTAACATGATATATTTTTGTGGAAGAGATCTCCACATATTTTTTCTTTTTCTTCAAAAACTTATCATGTTTATCAAATATATCTTCTAATAAAACCAAACCTTTAGGAATATTATTCCCTTTAAGTTGAATTATAACTTGATCATGAAAAAGTTTATTTTTAACAATACCTATTGTTGTTTCATGTGAATGTGAACTAATTCCTTCAAAATTTAATCCTTCAAAATTATCATGTTGCTCTACAAAGGTATCTATTTATCTATCATCATTGAAAACTTGCCAATGTTCAATGTTATCTGGGACTTTCAAGTGATAAACCATTTCTAATTTATAATCACTTTCTTTGAAGATTGTTGGTTAATGATCTAGCCTAAGCAAAGATGTAGTTATAGTGAGTGATTCAACTCTAAAATTTGGATCTCGAGATACTAAGTTGATCAAAAAAGAAGACAAATCAAGCATGACACTCAGAATTCTATCACGGTAGTGTTTCAAATTGTCTTTCTTCACATGATATTATCCTTTGATCTATCTGACCATCAAATTAGCATCTTCGTATACTTTAAGGAGTTTTATTCCCCACTCCTTTGCTCACTCAAACCCTAGCAAGAGTGCTACATATTCAACTATGTTATTTTTTTTTCAAACATAAGCTTGAACCAATAGGGAAATATTTATCCAATAGGAGAAATCAATACTACTCCTACACCTAAACCAAGAAAACTACAACAACCATTAAATTCCATGATCAATATCTTATCTTCATCTTTTTATTTTTCTTCTTTAATCTCTTTATTTGTTTCAATGAAGTAAATTCTATGCCCTGATTCTTCAAAGAGAATTTGTGATCTTGGATCTTTAGATTTAGAAATTATGTATTTTGAGTTTTTCTTAGGTTCTAACTTATAATTTATTCCTTTAATTGGAATATGTGAACATGACCAATCCATCTTTACTTCTCCTCCCAGTTCTTTATAGAAGCTTCTACTTAGCAACATTTCATATGAGATTGGGATATCTACTACCAAGATTGTCATTTTAAGTCTTTTATCTTGGAAGGCTTGTAAGACAACTTGAGAATATTTAATCTATCCAATAAGGGGAACTTGAATTTCCATTGAGTAACATTTTCCTATAGACTTAGTCAAAGAAAGACCAAGATCAGCATCTACCTTGGCTATAATAATGTTATCAAAGGCTCTCGAATCCAAGATATAATTGCTCAATTTATATCCATTAATTAACAGTGATACATAAAATGGTTAAGTTTTTTCTAATACATGAGTGGATGAAGATGAATCATATATAGAGTTATTCTAAGAAGGAGTTGACCTAGGAATAGGTAAAATACCTTTTGAGGCATTTGACACATTGCTTGACCCCTTACTTTGAACATACTTCACTAATTTATTTAGCTGATTTGGGTATGACCTTAAGTATTCAACTTTTGACATCAAAATTTTATTTTTATTTATCTGTTCAATTACATCAAAAGAAGAGATGGGTGTAGATGAAAGGGAACTAACTTTAGATGTATGGGCATTTGACTTCAAAGTTTGGGAAGTGGAGGGACCATACTTTTCTTTAGGAACAAAAGAAGGTATAGGACTACCTCTTTTAAGAATACTTACATCAACTCTAGGTTACTCCTTCCCTTTATCTTATTATTTTAATGACTTCTTAGTTGGTTATTGAGCTTAATAACTTGTAAATACTATAAAAGATTGACTATGATATTCATGGAGTACTTTTTCATAGTTAGTATTTGATTCATACTCTGGGTAATAGTTGGAGTTGCTAGCAAGATCTACAAAATCATCTTCCTTAGCAAAATGTTGGTCAGTACCATCAGCTATTGAGTCTTTTTCATTCATCTCAGCATTATTTCTAGGTACATCTTTAATTACCAATATTTGATGATGACCAACAATTCAATTTTTGTTTTGATTATTGAAATTGCATGTGGGAGCATTCTTGGTTGGATCTACATGAGTTCCTTAAGCAATTTATCTTTTAACTTGAATCAAGTCATTAGAAAGTTTTTGAAACAAGTGATATGTAGTCTAAGGTGTGGTAAAAGTGGATGATTCTCCTTTAGATATAGTTTTCTTAAGTTTCTCAACCATTATTAAATCATCCTCAACCTCTATTTCAAGATTTTGAGTAGCAGCTAGATCAACTATGCATGTTCTCTAAAGTTGGTAACTAACTCATGGAAGTTGAGCATTGATGAAGAATCATTTTTGATTATTTGTTGTAGGTAATATAGCTTGTAGGATCTTATACATTAGTCTATTGAATTTGGTAATAAAATCACACATGTGTTCATGCAGCTCCTTAAGTTGAGTCAGTTGTGTAGGTAGTATGTTATCATCTTCAACATCTTTTAACCTTTTTTAAAATTGATCACACATAGTAACCTAAATGGTCATAGTGTGGGGAGCCAGATGGTAAAACTATTCTATTGATAAATCATGTAGAGTCTCAACAAAAATCCTGATAGAAACATTTTGTGCTATACACTAATTACTCCACATGCCATGAAGAACGCAACCAAGTGGTCATCCAAATTGTGTTTACCATCACAAGTAAATTTAAGAAAAATTTTCCTTGAGCCTTTTAGTAGGTTGTGAAAAGTAGGAGTCAAATTAAATGGACCAATAGATGGTCCCTTTAGAACAAGATGTGGTAGTACCGTTCTTCTAGGAATCAAAAATTGAGAACTAGTTGATTGAATAATTCTAGAGGAATTATGCTAAAGTTGATGCATATGAGTAGTTGGTCGCCGAATAGGTGAGAGAATAGATCTTATAGTTCTATTTTGAATAGGGAAACTAAAATTAAATTATTCTTATATCTCAAATAATTATTCTACTTGTCCTTATGCTCTTCTCACTCTGGTGAAAGGTTAAATAGCCAATTTGAAAAATAGAAAAAGATTCTAAAAGTCACACTTTTATAACTATCTTGATGGATGAAAGCTCAATCGACTAGCATCTTAACATGCAACAAGTTTAAATAAAATGAACTGGTATCAAACTAAGTTTTTAGACTAACATGCAACTAACTTTCAAGAAATGCATTTAGTTCAAAATAAAAGTAATTAATCTTAGCTAGGCATTAAAAATAGATGAACATGCCACTCAAAGCATGCAAGCTTTTGATTAGCATTTAAATTTTTTAGAAACTAGAGGTAACTTTTAGATTTTATTCTAAGAGTTAGACACTTACAACTCATTCCCCAGTACAGTTGCCAAAAACTATTGGCTAGATATTTTGCATGGAGTCAAAACTACCTAAGTAGTCATGGGATTAAATCCCCTTCATTTAATAGTGAATCTCTTATATGTTTATATTTATCTACTTCTAGTTACTCTCTATTTAGATTATTCACAACATATAAAAATTATATGTAAATTACTTTGATTGGGGGTATTACATTAATCACTCTATTCACGAGCCATAACAAATGGATTTTGTAGAAAGTAAGTAGCTAGTTTTGGGAATGTGAAAATAATTTAGAAGAGATTAGAGAATAAGGCAAGGATTAAAATTCTCAAGAAAGATGAAAATTACATTTCACAATAGATAATTTTGTAGAGTCTATTGTATATGTAAAAGTAAATAAACATATAATTATGATAACCTTAAAAAAATGATGAAAATTATGAATTCAATTCAGATTTAAAGATAATGTAAAGTTAACTATTTTATATTCATAGAATGCATAAAATTATTCCATCAGAAAAAAAAGTTCTTCAAGAAAACAAATTATCCTCTTATTCACTTTCAACGTAATTCATAAAAAATAATCTGATTATCTCAAACTCAAAGTTTTGGATTTCTTAAAACATTTGTACAATTGCTACAATTGCTTACTTCTAAAATTTATCATTTTTTGGTGACTAGGCCTACTCCTCCATTTATAAAATTTCAAGATACAAAATACTAACTAGAAACCACTTCTTCAATTCACTTGTGTTACATTTAAAATGGAAACCATTGAATAAAAACTTCCTAAAACTTCTCCTTCATTTCATACAATGATCAATGACATGTAGATCTCTTTGCACTTTTAATTTAAATTGATTATAAACACTTTGCATGTAGTGAAAATTTAGATAAATTAACTCAGTTTTACAAATGACTCTAAGTAATGAAACTTTGAGATATTTAAAACATGGAAATTTACAAAGTAATTTCATGTTTACAAGTAAATCGTAAAATGATATTACTTTTACATAATTTTTTCTAGAAACAAGATTACTTGCATAATACTCATGAAGAAAGAAAATAGAAGAAAACAAAGAATTTATTCAAGTCTCAAGGCAAAATTAATCTACTATGTGAACTTGAATTTTTCACTTATCTCTATACTTGATGTGTTGGGATGTCATTGATTAGATTGTTGCATCATCTAGTTTAGCAATTGACTATCTTTCTCTTGCCAATAGCAACATTTCCCTTTTATTCCTTTTGATATGAGATTTAGTTTTCTCAATCCTTGGCCCAAGTCTCTTCATTTCTATCTAACATTTGATAATCACTTTGATAGATTTAGTTGTAAAAGGAGTCATATCTTTGTCCATCCTATATTTTAATTGTTTATCCAACTATTCAGCTGCTCTTGGGACACTGCTTGACCATATACCTATGAGCCCAAGGAGAGAGTCTTATAGATTAGTATTAACACCATGTGCATATTATTCTAACTTCTTAATTTCGTATGTTATGTATGGAAGAATGCTTAAGCAAAAGGATATTATATATTCCTCTTGCTTTATCTTCAATCAAAATCTTCTCATCTAAGTTCACTATTTCCTGAAGACTTTCCTGTTGAAGTTTAGAAAATTCATTTTCATTTTCCTATTCTTCTCTCATTACTCTAAATTCTACTATCTTATTGAAAATATTAATCTAAGCATCCTTACTAAGTGGGAAGAATTTTTCATCCTTTTACTTCATTTTATCAACCCATTTGTCAATTGCTTTAGCCTTTTCCCTAGTTTTTTCCACTTCAGTAATCACTTGTTGAAAAATCATAACTTCTGGGAGCAAAACTTGTTGATGAGTAGATTTTGTGACTTTGGAAATTATTTGGCACAATTGATCATTTTTCTCCATCAACATAGCTTTAGAAACTTTCTATTCATCCATCTTCTTAAAGAGAGTATCAATTAAAGTTTGAGTATCTTATTTTAACCCTTCAGTTGCAACCTCTCCAAGATACACCCTTGTAATTGATAGATTCTCATTACTAACTTTTCCTTTATTAGCTTCGTATGGGGGAAATACTATCTCTACAAATTTCTATCCTAAACATTCAATTATCAATTTTGAAGTGACTTTTTCTTGTTTGGGTTTCTTTCCCCTTTTATCCAAACTTTTCAATGATTATTAATCCATCTCCTTAAGATTGATCACTTGTTTTGATTCTAGAGTTGTCTGTAATGCCAACCAAGATGATAAATCTATGTTGGTGGAAGTGATTTAATGAGTTACCATTTGTTGTTGTTCATTCTTGATTGATAACTCTTGTGAAGGAACTTCTTGTGAAGAGATTTCTTGTGTTGAATCCCTCTCTACCTCTATTTCTACATCCTTTTCTTTCTTAATTTTGTTTTCTTTTGTAGCCTCAACTCTGTCTCCTCTTAATTCTGTATCTATTTTTTTTCTACTTTATCTATCCCTTCATCTACTATCTTTTCAGTAACTTTTATTTTAGGCCTTACTACTTATTTTTCCTTTTATTTATCTAATATTTATTCTTATGATGGGAGCATCTCCTTAGTAGTTACATTTTTAGAATATTTTTCTATCTAAGTTGGTTCTAATGATGGGGGTGGTGGAATTATAGCATGTAAAGTAGAAAGAAGAGGAGGAGGGCTTGCCTCTTCCTTATTGGACTTTATGGAAGACTCAGTAACATAAACATTGGGAGATGGCATAAGAATTGAAGGGTCTAGGGAAAAAGTAATGAGAGGAGCATAATTTGGAATGAAAGAAGTAATGGGGGTAGAAGAGACTAATGGTGAAGTGGATTAAATTAGTTGAGTCATTTCCTTATCTTTCACTATTGAGAAAGTATCATCAACATTCTTCTTCAGCTTTAATTTTTTTAAGGGATCATTACTACTTTCTCCTTACACTCTCTTTTCTCTTTTGCCCACACATGCAGTTTCACTTATTAATTCCTTCATGAAATAAACCTTATTAAAAATCCAATTTAAATTCATTTCCAAAATATTTTAAGTTATTTCTATAATTTTTTATCATGGTCATATCTAAAAATAATTTTTGGAATTGGGGCATCATCCCCTCCTATTGCATGAAATTCATCAATGGTAACAACACATTAATCTTCCAAATCATTAGGAATAGAGGCCATATAAAATGCTCAAATCTTCTCCATAGTTAATTTTATATCATATTTTCTTCTTACTTCAAACTCATTCCTGAAATCTATCCAAAATTCTTCAAGTGTTGGGATATGCATATATTCAAGAGAAATAGTACTCTAAGCAACATCTGTACAATCAAAATTTGTCCTGGACTCAAAATGTGTTTGAGTGTGATGGTGATATATTTCTTTCTATACATTGCTAACTTTATAAGTGCTAGGACAATAATAGTAACCAATTACAATAGGAAAATTAATAGCTATTTTTTGAGATTTAGACTGCAAATCATGTAACTCAACTAATTGTCTACACATCTCCATAAGGATTCAATTGTCACTTGGATATCTTGGTAGCTTTATAGATGATCCTGAAAAACCTCCTATTATGAGATAAGTGAAATAAAAAAGTAGCCATAAAGTGAAATTACATCCCATGCCTCGTTTAATACTCTTGTATGTTTTAAATATTTTTACAGCTTACAAATAAGCTAATAGAAGAATCCATCATTCACTAAAATGTAATCCTTGTATTATTCTTCAAGGACTTGTTGAGGATAAAAATCATAAATTGGTAATGTTGACAATGTACCATTGGTCCTTAACCTTGAGAAAGCTCCAACGGAGGTTGTTGTATAAATGAGATATGAAGTCTTCTTAAAATCAAAAGTTTGCAACACATTTTTCAATTATTGATCCATGTTATTACTAATCGTTATTTCCTAATCAATCTTAGAAGAACTTTGATTCCATCAATGGTCCTAATATAAGCATACATCCAGGGTGAAAACCATTTGGCATTGTTCTATCCATTGATTATGCATAATATCTTAATGATATCATTTACCTCTTGAAAAAAATCAGATCTAACAATGTGCTTGGGAAACCTTGAGGGTTTTTTTATCTTCTTCAAGTAATATGTATTCATGATCTTAATACAATCTTCTATTTTAGTTCCATTGAAATATCATTCACTTGTGGTGAGGTTGGAATATTCAAATAATAGTTGAGATATTGAAAATCTAGCCTCACAATCACATTCCAAACAATATCCCTTACTACCCTACATAAGAATTCATAATACTTATCACATGCTAGCATAAACTCAAGAAGCTAAGTTAAATTTGAGAAAGTTATTGCCTAGAGGATGCCACTATTGGTTATGGAGTGTAGAATTAGATTCTTTGTAATGGCTTTTGATCTTTACAAATATTAGTTACAGACACGTGCCCCATATATGTATCACTTATTTATATCAACTTTGATGATATGCATGAATCAATAGGTAAGCTTTATATTTGTAATTCATTGTTGGTTCTTAAACTTTGACTTTCTTTGCCTTTGATTTTTCCTTACCCTTCTTGATTAGTTCTGGAATCTCCTTGAGTACTAACTCTGAGGCCTTATCAATAATATTGATTTGTGCTCTTATTTATGATATTTCTTCCTTTGAATTTATTGATCCCTTTGACCTAGACATTTACTCTTTTGAATTCTACAAAACCTTACAAGTGCTTAAAAACACTTACTGATTGCTCCAGCTAATTTATAAATTTGAGAAATAAAGTTAACTTATAACTCTTTTATCTCTAAAAAAGTTCCAAATTTTAAATAATTGATATCTTCAAAAACTTAAGTAATTTAATTTTAAGTAAAAAGTTTTAACAACTCCAGGTTAGTATTGAAAGGCAAGTAACTTCAGACTTTTCATATTGAATAAATTTGGATTTTTAAAGGAAAACAACTTTAGTTTCTTGACAACAAATAAATTTGGGTTTTCAATGTTATAAGTATTTAAGTTTTCAATGTTATAAGACTTTGAGTTTTCAATGTTATAAGATTTCAAGTTTTCAATGTTATAAGACTTCAAGTTTTTAATATGTAGTTACTCAGCAATAGAAACCCAAAGAAGTAATGAAGAAAGGGAAACTTGAATTAGTCATGAATTTTATTTTATATGTTTGATAAGGGTCAAGACTTCAGGTTTTTATGGGTAAGCAACTTTACTTAAGAAACTTGAAGTAAGCAAAAGGTGAAGAAAAACCTGATTAGGTAAGCTCTTAATGTTGTTCAGGGTTTCCTACATTGATTACTTAGAATAATAAATCCAATTCATGAGTAATGAAGAACTAAATTAGGTGGGACCTTTGTAAATCAAGTTTATTGGGGTAAGATACTGGACATCATAAACTGAAGTAAGGGAAATTGGTAGACCTGAATAGGTAGGGAGATTTGGGAAACTAGGGCATTCTTGGAGGATTTTTTATTTTTTGGATTTAAATATGAATAGAACATGAAAATAGTTTGCAATTTCAATAATATATTTAAAAATAATAATTTTATCAAGAAATTGGAAGAGAAACAAAACAAAACAACCTTGATAGTATAAAAACCATGGCATCATAGGAAATAAAGTACCATAAAAGAAGCAAACAAGAAAATAAAAATATTTTGAAAATAATATACTAACCTCAAATACAAATGGGTCAAGAAGAAAAGCACTCAAAATCACTCCATAGAATGAAAACACATAGCTCAAGATTTGTAAGGGCAACTACTTAATCGAATGACTTAGCAATCAGGTGGAAATGAAGTGAAATTTCCCAAATTATATATATATGCCAATGAATTTATTTCAAGCATGACAAAACCACATCACTTTTCTTTATAAATTAGGTTTTTTGAACCACTTTACTTATTTTAGCTTTTTAAGTAAAGCACTCTTGAAATCTTGATTAGGTCTTGGTCCCTGAGTAAGTACAGTTTATAAATCTAAGGCACTTCTACTTATAAATTTTATAAGTTGAGTAACCCCAAAAACATGATTAGGTTTATAGAGTGTTAGTCAAGTTTCCAAGATTACTTATATTCTTTTATTTTCTTAAGTACCTTGAGTAACCTAATTAGGTCTAAGAAATATTGGTCAAGTTTTTGAGATAACTTATTTTCAAGTAAGTAAAGTAACTCAGAGACCCTGATTTGCATACAAATGAGATAAGTTACCTTTAGATTATTTCAAATGTTAAAAATGAATGAGTAAAGGATTTGGGTGATACTTTTAAGCATATGCCTTTAGTCCTATAGATTAATTATGAGCAATCAAGAAAAGAGAACAAAAAACACAAAAATAACATTAGTAGAACCCAACTTCTTTATTTAGAATACTAACTTCCAGTAGTAAAATTGACACACACAAGGCCAAAATGCAAAAAAAATTAAAAAAGAGGTTCCCCAAAACATTGAAGTATCAAATTTTGGGGACACCAAGTTTTTTATCCTTTCGTAGCCTTGGATTTTTAGTTACCTAATTTACTCTTGTTTCTAACTTGGTCATTTGGTATACCATAACACTTATCACCCTATCTTGCCAAATTTCCCAAGTACATCCCATCCTTATAGCGCTAATTATCTTTGATTTTATTGCATTTGTTTTTTTCTATCTTTAGTTTTATATTCTTGGCTTTATTGAAAGTATTCTTTATACCCTACATAATCAAAACTAATAACACAACGGATAACCATCTCATGATAAAGGTAATTCAGGGTAGACACAACATTCACTTTTTAGTTATTTACTTTTTATATTAGTTTTCCTTTCAATGATCTACTTTTAGTTACTTTTTATTTAAAATATTGTACCATTTTTTAGCATCAACTTTATGTGTTTGTATGTTCTTTCTGAAATCACCATCCCCTATTACACCTTAGTGACACATGATAAGCTTCGAGTGGGGCATATGTATAGAAATAATATTTTTATCTTTTATCAAATACTGATGCTTTACATCTTACAATAACCCATCACGACTTAATATCTCTCAGTGCATGCCTTAAGGGGTGAATTGGGAAAGGGGTGGGTAGACTATTGGTGCTTCACAGGTTTGTTGTCCCTTATTACCAAATTATTACCAATCAAACTAGCTCCCAAAACCATTCCCTAATCTATTTATTCTCCATTTCATATTTCTCCAGTCTTTTCCTCTTTACATCCTTCCTTTTCTTATTTTAAACTCCTTTTAGTCAGTTGATTGTACTAGGTCGACTAGGTCAACTCACTATAGTTTAGGGGTATTTCTCACTTTCTTAGCTTGTTAGTCATTTAGCTGACCTAGCTCAAACCTAGTCAATTATCCCTAAAAACACACTAGGTCGATTAGGTTGATCATGTACAATTGACATTTTTAGAAGGATTTAGGGAAAGATCTACCTATAAATTGAAGATCAATTTGTCATTATTTCATATGTGTAATCAATATTTATTATTCACTCACACTTCTTCACAGTCTACTCTTCCATCATTCTACTTGAGGAGACTTAGATTAGGTTTCTTATTTGGAGAATATAGTCTTGTGGATAAGTCTTAGATGCTTTGGCCTTTCTTAGTGAACCTTACAAACCACAATAACCTATTGTGAATCTGATTTGGCCAAGGGAGAGATTGAGTCTCGATAGGTTCAAATTTAGGTAAGTATATTCTAACTTTTTTCTCCTCTCTTTTAGAAGATATAAGTAGCATAAGTTTTGGATCAAATAATACTATCTTTCATAATTTTATGTATTAGGGTGTTACTCATACTTACTTTATTTGAAGTTCCCTATACATGTTTGTTTTATTATTTCTAACCCCCACTTTGTGCCACAAGATTTTGTGTGCACTAGAATAGATTTACTATCTTGTTATTAGAATAAGTGAATGTTTTAATCCATAAGACTCCATCAGGGTTGTTATGAGATTGTGTTAAACTTTAGGCTTTGGAACCCTTCCTATCATGATGTGTTATGATAAGTGATCCCTAATCAGGTCTAGTAGATCCCCATATTGATCAATCTCCCATTTAACATGTGTATCCCCAATCAAAAGTGTAGGTATGCTCTATCTTCTTTGAGATAGGCTTGACTTATAGACATGATGCATTTCATATTACATACACTATATACCAATCATCATCCATGATGTTGTGTGTTGATTATTGTTGGCAAAGAATTTATGGATCCACCTCGGTGATGGTTTTTTAGAGACTTTATCCTTAGATGATCTTCATTATTGATAAATCAAGGGTGAATTCTTATACTTTGGTAATCCATTTACCATGCCTTTCACCCAATTCATAATGCATTAGTAATTACTTCACAACTAGATTAGTTACCACAAAAAACACCTTGATGCATAGAATGTAAATACTGAACTTATTAATAGCTTTAATCAAGGAAAGGGCTTGTTTATCTAGTGTAGAGTATTTGAGTACAACATTCCTAAGTAGGTCACTCATGAAGGAAATTGGTATTTCATTTCCTATATCCTTTTGTGTTATTACTTTTTCCATAGAGTGCTCTGATGCAAATGAGTAAATGTAAACGGATTGTATATAGTTAAGCTTCATGAGCACTGGTGTGTTAGTAATGGCAATATTTATTTGGTCAAAATCCATCTTCACCTTAATGATTTAATTTATCTTGGCATCCTTCTTCAACATGTTACTAAGCAGTTTGATTATCTCACCAAATCTTGAGATAAATTTTCTCACAAATTTAATCTTGTTGAATAAACTCTTCAACTTTTTCTTGTTTCTAGGTTGAGAGATCTTTAGGATTGCTTCCACCCTATTAGGATCTATGAAAATTCCACTCTTAGAGATAATGTGTCATCTATATTTACCTTTATTCAATATAAATATGCATTTATTAGGATTCAAAGACATCCCATGGTCTCTACACCTCTACAACACTTTCCTCAGATCTTTTACTTGATTTGATCTCTTCTTGGAGAATATTGTAAGGTCATCCATGTAAACAACTATTCCCTTGCCAATTAGGTATTTTAATGAAACATAAATGGACCTATAAAAGGTGCACATGCATTGATCAATCCAAAAATAATTATTTTATAGGCATAAGTGACCTACTAGGTAGTGAAATATGTCTTGATCCCATTTTCATAATCGACTACAATGTGTTTGTAGCCTAAATACCCATCAAGGAAGGACATCATTTGGTTACCATTAAAAATATAAAACACCTTATCCAATGAAGGCAAGGGGTATTTATCCTTTTCATAAGACTTGTTAATATTATATAAATCAACACATACTATGATCTCCCCATTCTTTTTCCTTAGCAGTATTAGGCTTGCAACCCATGTAGAATGTCTCACCAAGAAGCTGATCATTGCTACCAGTAATTTTTGCACTAATTTAAAAGTTAGGGGATCTAGTAGTAGATTCATAGACCTCTATATTTGCCTAAATGGCTTGATTATATGCTTGAGGGGGATAGTGTGTATCAAAATAAAAGTGTTGAAGGCCTTGAAATATTCATAACTATATGTTATCATGTTCTTAAATTCCTTGATATTTTGAATGAAATATTTCTTATGTTTTATGGTATAATTGGTGTTTAATAACACATTATTAATTTCATTTTCACTACTTGTTATTGTAGACATCTGATTCCTAACACCATTTGTGTTGAAATTGTCAATCTTACTCAATTTTGTGAAAATGTACAAATTGGGCCAAAATCACTTAAGTTCACTAAATGGTTTGATTCAAAATGACAAAATGAATTTTGATGCTCTATATCATTCTTTTCTTCTAATTTGGAAGTACAAAACATGTTCATGTGTTATCTTGTGTTGACAACATCCAAAATGGGATGACAGTCTGTACGCCACTAACATCGCCTTCTAATTCCTCTTGAGTCAACTTATGACCCAATAGTATGATTTTTTGACTACTTTAATGAATGAAGTGCATTGATTTCCAAATAATTTAACTAAAATTGATTAATCTTACTTAGGTAAATTAAACCAAAATTTTGATCGTAAGTAAGAATTACATAGAAGTTATTGAATATTTCTTTAATGGAAATTAATTCCTATTAATTGCATCATTAAGTGAGGTAATTTTTTGGGTAGAATCCATAAGCCATAAATGTAACAAATATCAAGATCATGTCTTCCCATGCCTCTTTAACTCCCATTCCTCCCAAATAATTATGAGAATATTTATGGATTTTAATTAGATAATTTGATTAATTCATGGTCACATATCTTGATTTTGAGATGGACAATCATAGTTAATCCTAATAAACTTAGAAAATCTATAAATAGGAGGGACAAGACCACTTTGATAAAGTTTAAATTATGTAAACTTATTATACAAAATTCTCTCCACAACATTTCTTTGTGTTGATTATTATGTTTAATTTTCAATAGGATAGCTTCATTGATAGGCATAGATTTGATTTAATATCATAAGCCTATATTATACATGGTATTATTCAAATGGTTGGAGGAACTTGATTTTCACCATTAATTTTCATTGTACCAATCTAGATTTGGTTGATCTTGAGGAAATGGCCTTGGTACTAGCCATACAATCAGGTTAGCTTCTATGACCTTTTGAAATATTATCTCAACAGGTTCTCCCAATTTTATAGACTTTGAATTGATTGTGGAATGTCCTCTATTGATATTTTCTTACCAAATTGGATAGTGGATTAGAGTGAGTTAATTATGTATTTGGATCTAACAGATCCTACACTATTTTTACATGTCTTGTTTTAGTTACTTCATTCCCTACCATGTTATTATTCTTATTCAAACCCTTAAGTTTATCTTGCATAACCATTTTTACTAGTGATTGGGTCTAATTTGACGTTTGACCCTATGTAAAAATCTTGAAAAGGCCTTTGGTAATAAACACCATCTCAATCTCTACACCCTTGTCTATAATTTCTTCAAATGAGTTAGCACAAGCAAGCCATAGATTTTGTGTAACCTAAGGGTGTAGGTTCTATGCAAAAATGTCTACCAATTGTTTGTTTATCAAATTATGTTAAAATAAACCAACCAATGCTCTCCACTTCTGTAGATATACCTTGAATATTTTTCCATCATGTTGTTTGGATTTTCACAAGTCAACAATGGTCAATTCATGTTTGATGTTATATGATAAGTTATTTATAAACTTTTTAGATAAGTTATTCCAACCAATAGCTCAACCTTAGGTAAATTAAGTAGTCAATCTAGATCTTGTCCTATTAAACTTCATAAAAACAAACAAAAAAAAATGCTACTATAATCAACCTCTTAGCATAACATAAAGAATCTTTGAATGTGTTCATGAGGGTCACCTTTTCCTTTATATTTATCAAATTTAGTGCCTAAAAAGGAGATGGATAGAGGACTTGGAGAATATACAAATCAAATATATATGGACATATCTCATCAAATTTATACTTCTTGATTCTATTTTAAGTTTCCAATCATGACACAATCTCTTTCATAGAGTTCCACTCTTGCAAGTTTGGTGTGTTCATGGGTGGAACATAATTTTTTTGGGGTGGTATGTGCCCCTTTTTTTTCATGTATTTGTTAGGGATATAAACCCTATGATCTATGACTTGGGTTTGGTTCAATCCTTGAATCAAGTAAGTGATTGATTCCATATAAAATAGTACCTTAAAATATATGTGTTTTATTGATTTTGAGGAATTCATGGTATATTTGTCAATGTACGTGTTGGTTGAGATGAATGAGCCAAAAAAATTTGTATTATTTTTATCAATGCATATTGAATGATTTGGTCTTTGGTGTTACAAAGGAACAAGAGGTTCTTGATGATTGAAAAATGTGTGCTCTGTGTTTAGAAAATCATGTTAAAGAACATCTTGGGGTTTAGGTTGTTTGATTAAGACATTTTAATCTATTGTCATTATGTTCTTAACTAATTTTTACATTGGTTTAACCACATTCCCTTATACCTTGGAAGCATCATTGTGGATTGAAGTAGCAACCAAAGAGTCTATCAAGTCTATGATAAATTGGTCTACATATCATTGACTTATCTTCTTAATCTTGTGAATAAGATCTTGATAAGTTGGTTTTAAATCTATAAGTATTTCCTTACCTTTGATAGAGTAAGGTATGTTTGTTTTTGCAATGTTTTCAAAAGATTATTCTTGTTATTACTCTCCTTATCTAACCAAAGTATATAATTATTCTATAGGAAAATCTGAGGGTACCCTAACACTAAATTTTATGGACCTTAGAAGAGATTCATCATTATCCTATTGGGGTCGCTATTTTAAAAAGTATTACTTATATCCTATAGTTGTGGGATTTTCCTTAAAGACCACAAAATTGTCTTGACCATCATAATAATGTTATTCCTCATAGATAGAGCTATAAGAGACCCCACTATGATTGTACCTTTGGGTCATGTCTAAAAATGTTTTATCTCTATGTTTGGTAATATTTGGAAATGTTTTTCAAATATTAAAACAAGGTGTGTGTTTTTATCTTACCTAAACAAATGACAAGGTACAAAAAGGACTATAGTAAAAAGGAGGTGGCATAGAATACCACATAATTAGAAGAATGTGTTCATGAAATTACTCAAACCTAAATATGGTTGAAACCATATAAATTGGAAGAGGGTATTATAACTCAAATATCTATGTGTAAACTTGTACACAAAATAGAGGTTTAAAGATATGTTAATACCATCAAAGCTAGTTTAACTTTGAGGAGTTGCTACTAGGAAACTAGAAGAAATCCCTTCAAATTAGGAGGGTGAAAATTCAAACTAAGAAAATCAAGATGTGGAAACATTCAATACTTCATAAGTATAAAAATAGAACAAAACATGCAATATAATACTACCACATGGTAATAAGAAGGTAGTATGAAATGTGTTGTATAACTTAGAGTGTGGGCAATACACAAGATGACCTAAGTTCACCAATGATCAAATGATGATGAAATGACCTTCAATCTAAATGGTAAAACTAATTAACATGTTAGCATAGTAACTTAGAAGGGTACAATTTAGAATTTGAAATATCAAGGGACTTAAACATTTTGTAAAATGGTTTAGACTCAAGTAAGAAGCATAACTGTGTTAATTAGACAAGACAAACACAAATGTTTAAGATGAGAATTTGAATAAGGCAAGTATTGATTTAGATTTGACTAGGATAAAGCCTCTTTGTTCAACAAATGGTGGATAATGTGTTTGGTTATAAAGTGTGTTTAAAATCAAGTTTTGACTCAAATCAAGACCAAGTAAGCAAAGACTAATAAGACCAAAAATGCAAATAAGTATAATCATCCTAGTCCCTAAGCTAACAAGGTTGTTTTGTATTGTTGAAATCCATATTTATACATGTAATTGGGAGGATTTTAATTGTTAATCCAAAATAAAAGCACATTAATTGGTAGGGTATTTTACACCCCTTTTTACCAAGATACAATGTAGTGACATGGACCTTGGGGTGTACCCTACATCAACAATACTATGTAACAAGTTGACACCCATTTCTCCTAGGATACAGTATAGTGACATGGACTTTGGGGCATACCTTATATCAACAATACTCTGTGACAAGTTGGGTTATCTAAAACTTACATTTTATGATCATGTATATGGTCCCAAGTGTGCCTAACACAAGGGATACAACACATAAATTATATATTCATTAATCAACTTATTATGAAATGGTCTTGTCCTTTTCACAACTACTACATCTATCAGTTGCTTAGTGTAGTGCCATATCTTGATAGATCATATGTTTCAAGTTAACTTGCCACTAATGGAGATGGTTTAACCACTCAAACCACCATCACAATAGGGTGATCCTAATTTATATACCACCTCATGGAGAGGGGTTGAATTCAATGTTAGGAGAGGAAGCCTCAAGTCAAATCTTCCCTAAAAAACTCATGAAGAGGCAATGGAATCCCCTCCATAAGCCAATTGCATGAAATAAAATGATCTAAGTGAAAATTCTTTAGAGGTTGTTTTTAGATCACCCAAACCATACAAGTTTTAGGGAGAGCCTAGAAAACCTCCTTTTCATGCATTGGAGAAAGGCATAATCATAATGAAAGGCACTTTTGGTCACCCAACTTCCCTAGAGGGGATGGGGGGAGAACATACACAAAAAAATTATTTTTTTGAAACAATATAATCAAGCAATAGATGATTCACATAAAACACTTTAAGAAATCTGAATTTTAAATGTAAGTTCATTTTATATTAGTTTTCAAAAAATTGAAAAAATATTCAATCAAACCATCTAAGTTCCTTTTAAACACCAAAGGAAAGGTTAAAGATTTAAACATGCTCATCAATGTTCCTTTTAAACACCAAAGGGAAGGTTATAGACTTAATTATGCTCAAATTAACCACTTTTCCTTATAGGTCTTGAAATAAAAATTAGAGATTCTCCTTTAGCTTCAAATCAAAATTTAAGTTTAAAAAAGAA
Organism: Torreya grandis; assembly: GCA_037957365.1. NCBI lineage: Eukaryota > Viridiplantae > Streptophyta > Pinopsida > Cupressales > Taxaceae > Torreya > Torreya grandis. The sequence goes on from JARHVA010004795.1 coordinate 427,744, forward strand.
AGTTTGGATTTCATGCTCTTGGGTTCTCTATTTTTTATACACAAAAACTGATGTCGGTAAGAATTGATCAATGTAGTTGCATCAAGATCGATGATGGTTAGATAACTAACTATTACCAATCAAACTTGATTGATAATAGTCACTTGTAAATCCTTAGTCATGAAATTTTTTGGATAAAAACTTGTTATCATAATGTCAAGATAAAATATCTAAAATAAAATTCTAGATTAAGTAAAATGTGTTCAGACTAGAGACTTATAAATCCAATTTTGACAACTACAAACTTGAAAAAAGATAAAAAACATAAATTATTAGCTATATTTTACATACAACCTAACTGATGTCAGTTATCCTTGATCAATGTTGGTTACACAAAACTGACATTGGTTACTATGTGACTTGTCTATCAATAAAAAATGGGAAAAACAAGCTAAAAATTGATGTTAAAGTAAATTTTAATGAATTTTAAGTAAATCTAAGATTGCCAAAATGTCTTCCTTACTTAAGAGGGATGTGAAGTCCCATCGAACATGCCAAGATGTAGAGATGGATTAAAAAAATATTTATCTCAAGTATTAGTCATGAAATCCAAGAACTAACAATGTAGGTCAAGTTATTAAATGGGGTATGTAAATGATAACTATTAATTCAATGAAAGAAATAAAATATAAATTACCTTCCTAATATCATCCCATAATCCATATGCATCTCCTAACATGTTTTTTCCCTTGATTTGGTGCTCAAGTCTTCAACAATGGTTCAAGGCAAGCTCCTCCAGCCACCTCAAAACACCTAGTATAATCTAGTCTTATGATATAAAATCAAATATATGCCTGTCAATGAAGCTATCATATTTAAAATTAAACATAATAATAAACACAAATAATGGTTGTGGAGAGAATTCTACATAATATGTTTACATAATTTAAGCTTAATCAAAGTGGTCTTGGCCCTCTTATTTATAGATTTTCCAAAAATGATTAGGATCAACCATGGCCATCCATGTTGGGATCAATATGTGTGGCCATGAATTAATCTAATTTTGTAAATAACATCCATAAATATCCTCATAATGATTTGGTAGGAAGGGGCATTAAAGAGGCATGGGAAGCCATAATCTTGATATTTGTTACATGTATGGATTATGGATGCCACCCTAAAAAAGACCTCACTTGATGATGTAGTTAATAAGAATCAATTTCCAATAAATAAATATTCAATAACTTCCATGGAGTTCTTACTTAAGCTCATAATTTGGTTTAACTTGCTTAAATATGATTAATCAAATTTCATGTAATTCTTTGGAAATTGGTGCACTTCATTAATCAAACTAGTCAGAAATTCATATTAATGGGTTATAATTTGACTAGAGAAGAAATATAATGTGATGTTAGTTGTGTATGGACCATCATCCTATTTAGGATGTTATCGACAAAAAATAACACATTCACATGTCATGTGCTTCTAAATTAGAATAAAAGAGCAATCCAAAGCACCAAAATACATTTTCATCATTTTGAATTGAAATGATTTGATCAAAGTTAACAATCACATAAAATACTTTGCTCCATTTAGGGATATGTTATCCTAAATCAAAACTTGTATACAACAAGATTGAACCATTTAACATGTTTAAGTGAATTTGGCCCAAATTATGTGTTTTCATAATTTTGAGTAAGATTGATAATTTTAACACAATGGTATTAGGAATTGGATGTTTATAATTATCACTCAAGACATGCACCCAAGGTTGAAAAACTCTCATGCATGATGATTCATGACACTTTTACACATTGCACCTCTAACTTATGCACTAAATAATGGTTTAGTGTCTTGTTATAACAATGGGATTGTCCCCCAAGGCATGGGACTCTTTTGCTCATTGGGATGAACCTCTAGAGTAGGCCAACTTCCTTCGATTCTAAATGCACCTAGTTTAAGACTAGTGCATATACATACGCAGAGTAGAATGAAATATATAGTTAGTGCTAAGCCTAAAATTATCAAATAAAATATATGGAATATATAAGATATTACATAAAAAAGAAATGTGGTGACATACTATAACTAGATTAGTATGTCACCCACTAAACAACACAATAAGATTAAGAGACTGAGAACATAGACTTAAAAATAGGAATGATGCATAAGTGTTTCATATGGAAGTAATGTAACACAACACAACATTAATAAGGATGATGAATGGTCCATAGATATCAATTATGCATACAAATAATATAACCTACAAGGATTTTTTGTTGTACAAAAAGGTGTGAAGGGAGAATAAAAATGATAGGGACAAACATACATAGATATAGATCAATAACTAGAAATACACATAGTACATAAAGAATGAATAAGAGTAAAATTTCTAATTAATATCAAGGTCTAAGGCAATATAACAGGCTCAAATAAATAAATCTTCTATATACCAAGAGAGGGATCTTGGAGGGAAAATTTTGGCATTGAAATGGTTCTTAAAATATGTTGAAATTTTTATAACTAAGGACCTAAGAATTTATAGGTGATGAGATGCACTTGGTCATTAATTATAATCTCACCCACTATTAGGGTAGTTATAATCATTAATAGAGATAGGAGAAGCAATTGGGATCTCTATCAAAAGAGATCATGTGCTTGTTCTTTGATAGTATTATAGTTGCCTTTGAATTTAAATATAACCTTAACTTGGGCATTATTGATGTCCAATCAAGTTCAACCACCACCTTTACCTATGAATATGGACTATAAATCCATTAGGACCTATATTTTGACATGGAAGCTACATAAATTATTTTGGATTCTGAATAAAGGGGAGAGTGAATAAGTGCAATTATATTATTTGGTGGTGTGTATATAGGTCCTAATGGATTTATAGTCCATATTCATAGGTAAAGGTGGTGGTTGAACTTGATTGGACATCAATAATGCCCAAGTTAAGGTTATATTTAAATTCAAAGGCAACTATAATACTATCAAAGAACAAGCACATGATCTCTTTTGATAGAGATCCCAATTGCTTCTCCTATCTCTATTAATGATTATAACTACCCTAATAGTGGGTGAGATTATAATTAATGACCAAGTGCATCTCATCACCTATAAATTCTTAGGTCCTTAGTTATAAAAATTTCAACATATTTTAAGAACCATTTCAATGCCAAAATTTTCCCTCCAAGATCCCTCTCTTGGTATATAGAAGATTTATTTTTTTGAGCCTGTTATATTGCCTTAGACCTTGATATTAATTAGAAATTTTACTCTTATTATATATATATATATATATATATATATATATATATATATATATATATATATATGAGGTATAAATTATCAAATTATCACAGATGTAGATTAATACATTATTTATGTGTGAAAACCATTCTAGTTATTAAGTGTAGGCATAAGTAGGAAGCATCTATGTGAAATCTTATTTTAAATTAATTGACACTACACAACCACAAAAACCTTTTGTAATATATTTGTGAGTTATGCAAAAGTTATGGGTGACTTATAAAACCAACACTTTGGTGACCTCTATAGCTTACTTTCTTGCTAAAAAGGAATCCAATAGTTTTTGAGGTAATCCATTGGGTATAGAGTCATATGGAACCTTGATCTGCCTACTCTCCTAGGTGTCATTACGCATAAAAATTCATATGGATTTAGGAGGAATTGAGATACCTTCCACTAAGATAAAAATTAAACAACTATTCTCATTATTGCTTAGAGGAAAGGTAAATATAACTAAGAAAAAAGTGCACTAGCACATGAAGGAAAATAAATATTCTAAAAATAACATATGTACATGACACTTAGGGAAATAAAGCATCTAATATACTATTTATAAGAATATTCATGATCATTAGAGATAGTGTTTGAGGTTAATCTCATTGAAAAAGATGTGTAAAACTTATATGTTTATTTTCAAAAGTTGGTGTGTATTACCTTGCTTATAACTGGCTATGGCACAAGGCCTAATCCATATAACATCAAAATTGGTGTGATTTTCAATCTTTTCTCTATTAACATTGCATTTGAGTACCAATTTTCTTTCATTGAAGCCTCTATCAATATAATTTATATTGAATGTCAATTTTGTTTGTACCTTCTAGATCTTCATAGAGTGTATGACCTACACTCTGATTTATTTGATCTTCATTAACACAACTAGCCTCACTATCATGGGGCCACTATCTCCTAGTTCTAACTAATGCACTAGCTCTAGTGAAGGTAAGTTAAGGGATACAATAAATCATGATTAACTTCTAGAGACTAGCATGAAGGGTGAATTACCTAGTACTCATTTGGGTGTTATTCAATCTACCTAGAGGGATATCTTGAGTTTGGTGTGCCAAGATTTCTAGTTATCCCCCATGGTTCACTTGATGATACAAATAAATGTCTTTGTTGTGGATTTATATAAATAATTACATTTAGGGTAATAGTTTGAGAAAGTACTCAAATGAATTTTGCGCTTGACCACTGACATTCTAAATTGGTTTCCAAGGAAAGCTAACACATTAACAAAGATAATGGTACATAAAATGCTAAACCTTACTACAATACCTTCATATAAGTCCAATATGGATGCCTAATTAACCTCCTTGATTTCCACTACTATTTTATACCTTTAAAAGTAGTTGGTCATCATGAGGATCCATTTGTGCCCTATGCTTGAAAGTGGGTTGATCATCCCAATTAAATACAAATGCCATTACATGAAGGGTTGATAAACTTGAATTGGGTGTAGGGGGGCTTCCAAATTCTATTTTCATATAAATAAGGGAAATTTATTGCAACCTTGTACCCATGTATGTGGATCCTTAAATAGAGTTGGCCAATAATATCTAGCTCACATGATTTTGATAGAAGTGGTATTGGGTGAGTAATGTCCTCCTAATGGCCCATCATGGATTTCTTGGAGAATCATGTTTAATCTATTATACTCTATTCAACTCAATAGGACTTTGTTTATGTCTCTTCTAAACAATATACCACTGATGAACACGTAAGGAATGTCTTGTAAACTGAAGTGCCTTCACCTAGCCTTATTCAAGCTAGGTATATATGAGCTAGTTTGAAGGAAAGTTGTCATCTTTTGCATATAGTTTCTGGAATCTTCTTGAGCTATTGACTCTTATTCACACAATGCAAGGGTTGATCTATCTTCAAAATTTGAATCCTCAACTAATTATTCATAGAGTCCCTTTCTTTTCACTTTATTGGTTATTTATATGTCCATGTCATACTCCATCACCTTTGTGACACAACTAAATTTATGTGTTCAACTATGGGTCATAATTTGTTTTTGGAGAGCATATGCCTAAACTTATTGAGCACTCTAATAATTTTGAAGGTATGCTTTTATACAAAACTATAGTACTTCTTATAATCCTTGAGTGCCTAACTAAATAAAGTAATAGGTTTTTATTATTTGTCATTATTCTATTATGTGAGGACTACTGAGATTCTTTCAATCCTATCGAGTGTATAAAGGATAAAATCCTTGTTATAATTTCGGTTTATCAAGGTGGGAGCCTCTATGATAACATGCTAGATGGTCTCAAAACTTATTCAACTTTATTGGGTCTAATTGAGTGTATCAATTTTATTGAGAATTTCTATGAGAGGTTTTATTAGAGCTACATATCTTAACACAAACTCTATATATAAGCTAATATTTTCAAATAGGATTTGGAGGCTTTTCTTGTGGCCTAAGAGAGGGAGTGAGAGAATGGATTTTACTCACTATTGATTTATTGTGTACTTATTTGGATAAAATATATTTAGAAGTAGTTATTGAGAGGAGGGGGGTGAATCATTTTCTTAATAAATCCTATTCAATTCCATTCACCATTCCAAGAATAATTAACTCACATAAAGATCAATGCATACACAAATAACCACACAAGCATATCACAAGAAAACATAAGAGATATGTGGGAAACCCTCTTGGGGTACAAAACCCATTGAACCATGCATACGGAATAAAATACTATAATTTTAAGATCCAAATTTTAGTCAAACACTAACTTCACAAGGAGCTTCAAGCCCTACCTTGTTAAACACCCACTCAACTAGTCTTTTGCAAGCTCTACCTTGGAAAGAGGATCCAACCCCATAGGTAACTTATCACCAAAAAGTCACCTATGATCTTTGATAATATTAAATTTTTTTTTATAATCTTAAATTTATTATTACCTCATTTATTTTCACTCTTTACTCTTAAATCTCACTCAACCAATCTTCTAGGCTCATTAGGTCCATTGACTTGGTCAACCACCTTCATAAACTATGTTATATAAAAATCTCTACTCTTATTCTCCTTTTTACATTCCTAAACGACTTGATTATTTTTTCTCAAGTTCTCTCTCCTTCACTTTTATCCTCTCTCTCTCTTTTTAACTCACACAAATAGGCCAATTAAGCCTTGCTTATATACTCAACACTTGGTCTCACCTATATTGGTCAAAAAATATGCTTATCATAACTTATTTACCCTTGAAATATGTATTCACACATTTTACACATTATAAATAATAATTATACAAGACGGTCATCTCTCATAAGTACCAAAACCCTATTAAGCCTTATAGAAACCTAAAGGAAATAGGCCTTCTCCAAGGTACATGTCACACTTAGACCTCTTAGAGAAAATTTTGCCTTTAAAAATTATTGAAAAGATTCTAATATAATTTTAATATTTTATTCATAATATCTCCTTGGATCCACAACACCATTTGCCTCATTTCACCCCTTGAACCAAGCTATTAAGCCTACTCACCATTATCCCTCCACACACCCATAAAAATATGCCTTACAAAATTAAAGAATACAATTAAATTTTAAACATGAACATATAAAAAATATACATGTATATAACATTTATTACCTCATGATAATTTAAATATCCATTTGACTTCACTAAATAGGCCAACATGTCTCAAACCAACTCTTCCAAAATAACCACTCAAAATGGTCAAACACAGTTAGAGTATAGTCAAGAAATCTTCACTCTCTAAACTTGAATAGGGAAAAAATATGAATTATAATTAATTTTAATGAAACTTATGGATATTAATAATATATTCATATGATTTGGTTTCTTCAACTCAGGTCAGAGGACCTCCAACTCATCATTCCCAAATGACTACTCAAACTGCCTATAGTCTCCAAAAACATAGTCATGAAAACAATTGCCATTTGTACATGAAATTAAAATTTAATGACATATAAATATCATTAATATTTTTTTATTAACATTATATATCACTCCAAAATAGATAGATATCAAAGTCTAGATGCAATCATTGGTCTTACAAACCAATCTCTTAAGTTACTCTCTTACTGTCTTAACACAATTGGACAAGCCATTTTGGATTTGATATCTCAACCAATTAAAATATATATAAACCTTTAATAAATCATAAATATGTTATTTTATATTCCAAAAAACATAACAAATAGAATTGGTTACCTTTTATCTTGTCATAAGATCTTACACACTTCACTTGCCCTCGCACATCAAGAACTGCCAAACACTGCAAACATACATTCATGGAAACATGAAATTATATCATATAATAAATAATAATAATTAATTTAAAAAAAATTAAAATATAATAAAATATCCTTATATCACCCTCCAACACAAAAAACATATGCTCCAATGGCAAGTTTGATCCTGCACACCATTCTTAGTGTGTTTGGTTTCACTGTCTTGACTCATACATACAAGTCACTTTGAAAAAACCTTATATATTATAAATTAGTATCATCAAAACTTATAAATCAATGTAAAAAAATTTATATTTATTAAAAAAATTCCCTAAATAATTGGATTCATCACTAGTCACATGAAGCTCATCCCTAAACACATTCTCAAACTTGCCTAATTTTTCTCATTGTTTTCACTTTTAGCCATTTTAGTGATAGGTCATCTTTGGTTAAAAAAGTGATTAAAAAAATATAAAACTCACCAAAAAAAACCATGGACATCAATAGTGAGTCTTGGCCTTCAACTTCCATCAACTTGCATGCATTAACAGGGTCAACCCTGTTTATAGCACCAAATTCTTCAAAAATAATTAGTTTTTTGTAGGTTTTCTCACTAACATGACACACCAATAACACTTGGAGATGATTTAAAGATTAATATACAACATAAAAACATAAAAAATCTTTTTCAATACACTATAGGCCCTTTCCAACAAGTGTTCTCCAATCAGGTCATTAAGAGGGTTTTGAGAGGGTTTTAGACTAGTTAACCTACTTAATGATTGTTCATACACCTTTTTCCATTAAATGACAAAATAATTCTTGGAAATCATACTTATGAACCTATTCAATCTTTCCAAAAAGTATCATAACACCACAATTTTTTTGAAAATGCCAATTAACATCTAAACTTCCTTCTCAAGTTCTCATCTCTTCAGTTTATAATCATAAGAGACCTTCAAATGCCTTTTGAGCATTGTCCTAAAATATATGAACTCAAATATTTTACACATGTTTTAAATAACCTATTAGACATTGATCCATTCTCACATGTTATTTAACACTTTGAAAACCCACCTTGACCCCTCATTAGGCCACACTAGGTTTTTTTGCATGCTAGGCCTTGAAGTACCAATTTTATGTTGACCCTTACACACACTTGTGAACCTATTGTATTATTCTCAAAACTTAATATAAATTTCATATACCTTAATATAATTCTCATACAATCACTCTTACCTTGGAATCTAATGCTCATCCTCCATTTGGTCTAAGTGTCTTGACACACTAGGCCTTCAACTACAAGTCACTTTAGGTCTTGAGTATGACCTTCTCACCACTTTAGATGATTTAAAAATCTAATAACAATTATTAGAAAAAAATTCATGTGCTCAAAAACTTCTACCCTTGTCCACATAAGTCTCACACTTATTTTCACAACATGTTACTAGGCATGTTCTATCACACTAGATCTTTATGCAAGTACTAAGCCTCAACACCTGACCTTAAAAGCTTAATTGACTTATACACATGTGTACACATTGTTAAAAATCCTTTAATATGATATAAAACTAATTAATCACCTTCAATATCATACATTCTTTTATGAATAATCACTATGTCTCTACAATCTATGTCAATGCTCAGGGAACTAGTCCATGAACCAGACCTACTAGGTACCACACCTTCTTGAGCCCCTCTTGTGACATGTATATTATCCAAAATTACTCTATAACATTAATGAAATTTGACTCCCATTAACATCAATGACAACCTTAATTCTATAGACACCCCTCAATAATCTCTCCCTTTGTCATTGATGGAAAACCTTCTAACACAATAGACCATTCTCATCTCTCTTCAAGTTGGTTCTCCCCTTCAAGTCTTTCTCTCCATTTTAAATTAATGAAAAACTTCATCTCAAATTGTTTAAAGTAGCTATTGAGAGGGGGGACTAAATTAGTAGATAATAATGCACATTAAATTCTAAAATCATTCTATCATACATCAACTTGATCTAGCAACATAAACATGAAATTACATTTACAAAAAGCATGAATCAAGAACATAGATCACATGAACACATAATCTATGTGGGAAACCTTCATAGGGAATAAAACCTACTAAACCCTATAAGATGGACTATAGTCCTATAATAACAAGATCTAATTTAAACCAGCTATAACTGATAAAAGAACTACCATCCTAATGATGATGAAAATTGTAACATCAACAAAGCAACCCTTTCACCTATATTTAAGGTCAAGGTGAAATCATACCAATTTAGTAGTATGGTTCTAAAGGTTAAAATACAATCCTAAATATTTGAGGGGTTTATTATAAGTTATGGAAAATAATGAATAAGTCATAAATGTAACATATTCCATTATAACAGTCAGAAATCCACTTTATCAAATCATGAATCAGTTTAGATAAGAATCTATAATCTATCCTATCTGATAGAGAAAACTTATGAATTATATAATCTATTGAAATAAATAAATTTGATTCAGTAAATATATATTTTCAAGTAGCTTCAAAGCATAAACTAGAAATATAAAGAAATAGATCTAAGATAAGAAAAATATAATCAATCAAGTAGAAACCAACACACAAGACACAACAAGAATCAACCAACAATCTAAGTAAGAAATGAACAAATAATAAAAATAAAACAACTAATTTAATACAAGATAATAAAAAACTAAGTCTAAAATAAAAATTAAACTAAACAAGAAAAGACTAAAGAGATTAAACTAATATAAGACATAACTATATGAGAACTAGAAAGCTAATAAAACTAAAGAAATCTAAGAATAAATTAACAAGATTAATAAGTAATCTGGGTCTAATCCTAATTATAACTATTAAAAAAATAATCTAAATCTATCTAAGTCTAATTAACTAATGGATAATTAAAAATCTAACAAACTTTAAAGAAAAATAAAGATTAAAGGGTCTAATCAACAATTTATAATAAAATAGAATTAGAAATATAAACTAAAATCTAAACAAATATAAATGTCTAATCTAAAATTATGACTAAATTACAAACAAATAAAAAAAAGAAACCTAATAAGAAACCTAAAATTATAACAAAACTATATGGAAGGAGTTAAAATAATCTATCTAAACTATCTAACCTAATAAAATAAACAAGATAAGAAAATAAACAAGATAAAATATCTAAGAAAATCTAAAATAAAAATAAGATAGTAAACTAAGCAAAAATATAGATAAAAGGCATAAACTAAGAAACTGAAATCAAACTAAATTAATAAAATATTAAATTATATTAAATTAGAATTAATATAAATATAATAGAAATTATGAGTCTCAAAGGAGAGTCATCTTAGCATGAATGATAAATTTTATTGAGAAAACAAACATCTTTCTTTACAATAACTTGAGATCATTAACTTCATTAGTCCCAGAATCAAAATAAGGATCATTAATTTCTAGCTATATCCTCTTGAGTACTCTAGTTTTGATAGTACTAGGTTTAGTCTAACTATCTACTTTTTTCTCTGAAGTATAAGGGTGGGCAACCATTGTACACTTTCTATCTATATAAATAGCCTTATCCAAACTCAACTTCCTGCATCCTGTGATAGGTTCACTATGAGAAGATATTAGACCTAGATTATTACATTTTGTAATAGGCTCTATACGGGAGAAGAAGGCTCATTTGAAATTAAAGGAATGGAAAGATTTAAATATTTTTTCACATGAACTATTTTGATCTCAAGCTGAGTGGCTTGATTAGCTAGAAGAGGTTTAATAACATGCTCAATTCTTTTAGGATTGGGAGGCTGAATTGGTAAATGATGTGGGTTATTTTCCAAATGGAGGAAAGAAATTATTTGTGAGGGAGTTCTGGCACCAAATTTATTCCCATAAAATCCCTTATTTCCCCTATTGCCTTTATTATTGGATGGATTAAAAGGTAGGTTATTAAGGATATTCCAAAATTTAGCATCTATCAAAATGAATAGACAACCTATCACCCCTATGAAACATAGGGCCAAACCACCTAACTGTAAGGCCACCTCTTTGAATGTTTCTATTAGGATTCTATTGATTAACATTAATACCAAAAAAAAAATTCAGCCAACCTCTATCATCACTACTCCTATTTGACTTAGGTTGATCCCATCTAGACATTTTTAAACAATCTAAAATATATTCAACATTGATAGCTAAAAAAAAAACATAATCTTATTCAAAAGACACAAAGCTAAATATCCAATACACAGTCACATATCAAAACTCTAAACTAAATCAACTTCGTAAATTAAAAATATCTTAACTACATCCAATACCATCATCAAATCCATTTAAGATGGAATTTTAGTACTCTAACTATATCTTCAAAACTAATTGAGCCCTCAAATAAAATTATAATATCATAATTTTATTCTAAAAATATTCTGATATATTCCATGATTTTTTTATCTCCATTAAATCAATTATAAATTGAACCAATCTAGAATTGAAGCCATGTGATTCCAACATATAATTTTCAAAATGAAATCACCAATGATATCTAAAATACACATTATTTTTTAAAAATAAAATCCTTATCAAAATTTAACTTGAGAAACAATTGAGTTTATCAATTAACTATCACTTTAATATCCAATTTCAAGATAAATTCCAAAACATCAATATTGAGATGTAGATTCAAAATAAACTTCATTTTATCTAACTTTTTAAAAACCAATACTTGCAATTAAAAACTGGAAGATAAAATTTATGATTTTGAGACCATCATATTTATACATTAAAAACTCCCCAAAATATCTCTTTTCATAATGGTTGACTATATTTATTCAAATCTCTTCTATATAAAATCAACTTATGACTTTATAAACAAACAAACGAAAATTGCTTCCATAGAAACCAAAGTTTGCGTTTCTAAAAATAAACCAAGACCTTATGAACTCCAAATATTTTAAACCCTTCTAGGATAATCATGGCATGCAATATCAATAAATTATACATAAATATCCCAAAACAAAACCAATTTTTGTTGCATCATAACCTTAGCACATCTCAACTTCATTATATGCATGAAACTCTCTTAACATGTATAGCTATATTTAAAAAACTCAAAGTTTCAAGAAACTTATGGCATGGAAAATTCTTTCAACAAACTGAAGTTTAAAATAAGACCCTCTTAATACTATGTATATCTCAAATACATCATAATCCATTATGTTCAGACTTCAAAATCCATGAAACTAACAAAATTTTATAGTTGAACAAGTATATTCATAATATGCATGCACTATAATCCAAGAATATATAAGAATAGTTGAACAAGTATATTCATAATACTAAAATATTAACAAAACCTCTAACCATATATGTTTCAAAATTTTCATTTCTGAATATCTTTGATAGAAACTCAATATTAAACAAATTTGAAAAATGAAGCCTCAAATCTTCAAGAGAAAAATGTCCATAATCCTCCAAATCAAAGTTGATGATAAACATTAAAAACATTTGATATATTCACAAAAAAAGAATGTCTAAAAATCTAATAAATTAACATGTATAGCTATATTTAAAAAACTCAAAGTTTGAAAAAACTTATCGCATGGAAAATTCTTTCAACAAACTGAAGTTTAAAATAAGACCCTCTTAATACTATGTATATCTCAAATACATCATAATCCATTATGTTCAGACTTCAAAATCCATGAAACTAACAAAATTTTATAGTTGAACAAGTATATTCATAATATGCATGCACTATAATCCAAGAATATATAAGAATAGTTGAACAAGTATATTCATAATACTAAAATCTTAACAAAACCTCTAACCATATATGTTTCAAAATTCTCATTTCTGAATATCTTTGATAGAAACTCAATATTAAACAAATTTGAAAAATGATGCCTCAAATATTCAAGAGAAAAATGTCCATAATACTCCAAATCAAAGTTGATGATAAACATTAAAAACATTTGACATATTCACAAAAAGAGAATGTCTAAAAATCTAATAAATTAACATGTATAGCTATATTTAAAAAACTCAAAGTTTGAAGAAACTTATGGCATGGAAAATTCTTTCAACAAACTAAAGTTTAAAATAAGACCCTCTTAATACTATGTATATCTCAAATACATCATAATCCATTATGTTCAGACTTCAAAATCCATGAAACTAACAAAATTTTATAGTTGAACAAGTATATTCATAATATGCATGCACTATAATCCATGAATATATAAGAATAGTTGAACGAGTATATTCATAATACTAAAATGTGCATCAAAACCTTAGCACATCTCAACTTCATTATATGCATGACATATTTACAAAAAGAGAATGTCTAAAATTCTAATAAATAGTTGAAAAAGTATATTCATAATACAAGTATGTGCATCAAAACCTTAGCACATCTCAACTTCATTATATGGATGACATATTCACAAAAAGAGAATGTCTAAAAATCTAATAAATTAACATGTATAGCTATATTTAAAAAACTCAAAGTTTGAAGAAACTTATGGCATGGAAAATTCTTTCAACAAACTGAAGTTTAAAATAAGACCATCTTAATACTATGTATATCCAAAATATATAAGAATAGGTGAACAAGTATATTCATAATACTAAAATGTGCATCAAAACCTCAGCACATCTCAACTTCATTACATGCATGACATATTCACAAAAAGAGAATGTCTGAAAATCTAAAAAATTAACATGTATATTCATAATACAAGTATGTTCATCAAAACCTTAGCACATCTTAACTTCATTATATGCATGACATATTCACAAAAAGAGAATGTCTAAAAATCTAATAAATTAACATGTATAGCTATGTTTAAAAAACTCAAAGTTTGAAGAAACTTATGGCATGGAAAATTCTTTCAACAAACTGAAGTTTAAAATAAGACCCTCTTAATACTATGTATATCTCAAATACATCGTAATATCCATGCACTATAATCCAAGAATATATAAGAATAGTTGAACAAGTATATTCATAATACTAAAATGTGCATCAAAACCTTAGCACATCTCAACTTCATTATATGCATGACATATTCACAAAAAGAGAATGTCTAAAAATCTAATAAATAGTTGAACAAGTTGATTCATAATACAAGTTGATTCATAATAATAGAAAATCAAAGTTGATGATAAACATTAAAAACATATGACATATTCACAAAAAGAGAATGTCTAAAAATCTAATAAATTAACATGTATAGCTATATTTGAAAAACTCAAAGTTTGAAGAAACTTATGGCATGGAAAATTCTTTCCACAAACTGAAGTTTAAAATAAGACCCTCTTAAAATAATGTATATCCAGAATGTCTAAAAATCTAATAAATAGTTGAACAAGTTGATTCATAATACAAGTTGATTCATAATAATAGAAAATCAAAGTTGATGATAAACATTAAAAACATATGACATATTCACAAAAAGAGAATGTCTAAAAATGTAATAAATTAACATGTATAGCTATATTTAAAAAAATCAAAGTTTGAAGAAACTTATGGCATGGAAAATTCTTTCAACAAACTGAAGTTTAAAATAAGACCCTCTTAAAATAATGTATATCAAGAATATATAAGAATAGTTGAACAAGTATATTCATAAAAAGAGAATGTCTAAAAATATAATAAATAGTTGAACAAAAAGAGAATGTATAAAAATCTAATAAATAGTTGAACAAGTATATTCACAAAAAGAGAATGTCTAAAAATCTAATAAATAGTCGAACAACTTGATTCATAATAATAGAAAATCAAAGTTGATGATAAACATTAAAAACATATGACATATTCACAAAAAGAGAATGTCTAAAAATCTAATAAATTAACATGTATAGCTATATTTAAAAAACTCAAAGTTTAAAGAAACTTATGGCATGGAAAATTCTTTCAACAAACTGAAGTTTAAAATAAGACCCTCTTAAAATAATGTATATCCAGAATATATAAGAAAAGTTGAAGAAGTTGATTCATAATAATAGAAAATCAAAGTTGATGATAAACATTAAAAACATATGACATATTCACAAAAAGAGAATGTCTAAAAATCTAATAAATTAACATGTATAGCTATATTTGAAAAACTCAAAGTTTGAAGAAACTTACGGCACGGAAAATTCTTTCAACAAACTGAAGTTTAAAATAAGACCCTCTTAAAATAATGTATATCTAGAATCTATAAGAATAGTTGAACAAGTTGATTCATAATACAAGTTGATTCATAAAAATAGAAAATCAAAGTTGATGATAAACATTAAAAACATATGACATATTCACAAAAAGAGAATGTCTATAATCCTCCAAATCAAAGTTGATGATAAACATTAAAAACATTTGACATATTCACAAAAAGAGAATGTCTAAAAATCTAATAAATTAACATGTATAGCTATATTTAAAAAACTCAAAGTTTAAAGAAACTTATGGCATGGAAAATTCTTTCAACAAACTGAAGTTTAAAATAAGACCCTCTTAAAATAATGTATATCCAGAATATATAAGAAAAGTTGAAGAAGTTGATTCATAATAATAGAAAATCAAAGTTGATGATAAACATTAAAAACATATGACATATTCACAAAAAGAGAATGTCTAAAAATCTAATAAATTAACATGTATAGCTATATTTAAAAATCTCAAAGTTTGAAGAAACTTACGGCATGAAAAATTCTTTCAACAAACTGAAGTTTAAAATAAGACCCTCTTAAAATAATGTATATCTAGAATCTATAAGAATAGTTGAACAAGTTGATTCATAATACAAGTTGATTCATAAAAATAGAAAATCAAAGTTGATGATAAACATTAAAAACATATGACATATTCACAAAAAGAGAATGTCTATAATCCTCCAAATCAAAGTTGATGATAAACATTAAAAACATTTGACATATTCACAAAAAGAGAATGTCTAAAAATCTAATAAATTAACATGTATAGCTATATTTAAAAAACTCAAAGTTTGAAGAAACTTATGGCATGGAAAATTCTTTCAAGAAACTGAAGTTTGAAATAAGACCCTCTTAATACTATGTATATCTCAAATACATCATAATCCATTATGTTCAGACTTCAAAATCCATGAAACTAACAAAATTTTATAGTTGAACAAGTATATTCATAATATGCATGCACTATAATCCAAGAATATATAAGAATAGTTGAACAAGTATATTCATAATACTAAAACCTTAACAAAACCTCTAACCATATATGTTTCAAAATTCTCATTTCTGAATATCTTTGATAGAAACTCAATATTAAAGAAATTTGAAAAATGAAGCCTCAACTATTCAAGAGAAAAATGTCCATAATCTTCCAAATCAATGTTGATGATAAACATTAAAAACATTTGACATATTCACAAAAAGAGAATGTCTAAAAATCTAATAAATTAACATGTATAGCTATATTTAAAAAACTCAAAGTTTAAAGAAACTTATGGCATGGAAAATTCTTTCAACAAACTAAAGTTTGAAATAAGACCTCTTAAAATAATGTATATCCAGAATATATAAGAATAGTTGAACAAGTTGATTCATAATAATTGAAAATCAAAGTTGATGAGAAATATTAAAAACATATGACATATTCACAATAAGAGAATGTCTAAAAATCTAATAAATTAACATGTATAGCTATATTTAAAAAACTCAAAGTTTGAAGAAACTTACGGCATGGAAAATTCTTTCAACAAACTGAAGTTTAAAATAAGACCCTCTTAAAATAATGTATATCTAGAATCTATAAGAATAGTTGAACAAGTTGATTCATAATACAAGTTGATTCATAAAAATAGAAAATCAAAGTTGATGATAAACATTAAAAACATATGACATATTCACAAAAAGAGAATGTCTATAATCCTCCAAATCAAAGTTGATGATAAACATTAAAAACATTTGACATATTCACAAAAAGAGAATGTCTAAAAATCTAATAAATTAACATGTATAGCTATATTTAAAAAACTCAAAGTTTGAAGAAACTTATGGCATGGAAAATTCTTTCAACAAACTGAAGTTTAAAATAAGACCCTCTTAATACTATGTATATCTCAAATACATCATAATCCATTATGTTCAGACTTCAAAATCCATGAAACTAAAAAAATTTTATAGTTGAACAAGTATATTCATAATATGCATGCACTATAAGCCAAGAATATATAAGAATAGTTGAACAAGTATATTCATAATACTAAAACCTTAACAAAACCTCTAACCATATATGTTTCAAAATTCTCATTTCTGAATATCTTTGATAGAAACTCAATATCAAAGAAATTTGAAAAATGAAGCCTCAAATATTCATGAGAAAAATGTCCATAATCCTCCAAATCAATGTTGATGATAAACATTAAAAACATTTGACATATTCACAAAAAGAGAATGTCTAAAAATCTAATAAATTAACATGTATAGCTATATTTAAAAAACTCAAAGTTTGAAGAAACTTATGGCATGAAAAATTCTTTCAACAAACTAAAGTTTAAAATAAGACCTCTTAAAATAATGTATATCCAGAATATATAAGAATAGTTGAACAAGTTGATTCATAATAATAGAAAATCAAAGTTGATGAGAAATATTAAAAACATATGACATATTAACAATAAGAGAATGTCTAAAAATCTAATAAATTAACATGTATAGCTATATTTAAAAAACTCAAAGTTTGAAGAAACTTACGGCATGGAAAATTCTTTCAACAAACTGAAGTTTAAAATAAGACCCTCTTAAAATAATGTATATCTAGAATCTATAAGAATAGTTGAACAAGTTGATTCATAATACAAGTTGATTCATAAAAATAGAAAATCAAAGTTGATGATAAACATTAAAAACATATGACATATTCACAAAAAGAGAATGTCTATAATCCTCCAAATCAAAGTTGATGATAAACATTAAAAACATTTGACATATTCACAAAAAGAGAATGTCTAAAAATCTAATAAATTAACATGTATAGCTATATTTAAAAAACTCAAAGTTTGAAGAAACTTATGGCATGATAAATTCTTTCAACAAACTAAAGTTTAAAATAAGACCCTCTTAATACTATGTATATCTCAAATACATCATAATCCATTATGTTCAGACTTCAAAATCCATGAAACTAACAAAATTTTATAGTTGAACAAGTATATTCATAATATGCATGCACTATAATCCAAGAATATATAAGAATAGTTGAACAAGTATATTCATAATACTAAAATCTTAACAAAACCTCTAACCATATATGTTTCAAAATTCTCATTTGTGAATATCTTCGATAGAAACTCAATATTAAACAAATTTGATAAATGAAGCCTCAAATATTCAAGAGAAAAATGTCCATAATCCTCCAAATCGAAGTTGATGATAAACATTAAAAACATTTGACATATTCACAAAAATAGAATGTCTAAAAATCTAATAAATTAACATGTATAGCTATATTTAAAAAACTCAAATTTTGAAGAAACTTATGGCATGGAAAATTCTTTCAACAAGCTGAAGTTTAAAATAAGACCCTCTTAATACTATGTATATCTCAAATACATCATAATCCATTATGTTCAGACTTCAAAATCCATGAAACTAACAAAATTTTATAGTTGAACAAGGATATTCATAATATGCATGTACTATAATCCAAGAATATGTAAGAATAGTTGAACAAGTATATTCCTAATACTAAAATCTTAACAAAACCTCTAACCATATATGTTTCAAAATTCTCATTTCTGAATATCTTTGATAGAAACTCAATATTAAACAAATTTGAAAAATGAAGCCTCAAATATTCAAGAGAAAAATGTCCATAATCCTCCAAATCAAAGTTGATGATAAACATTAAAAACATTTGACATATTCACAAAAAGAGAATGTCTAAAAATCTAATAAATTAACCTGTATAGCTATATTTAAAAAACTCAAAGTTTGAAGAAACTTATGGCATGGAAAATTCTTTCAACAAACTGAAGTTTAAAATAAGACCCTCTTAATACTATGTATATCTGAAATACATCATAATCCATTATGTTCAGACTTCAAAATCCATGAAACTAACAAAATTTTATAGAACTTTCAATGTTTCAAAACCTTTCAATATACCATGAATATACATAGATATAAATTCTTTGAATAAAAATTGAAAGGAGCAACGACTGATATTAAACTACATACTCAAAATACTTCAACAATCTTAACAAATTTTACATGCACAAAGACTATGATTCTAAAATCACATACTTCAAAAATGATAGACTCATTGAAACTCAGAGTCAAACATAAAGATGAATAAATTTATTTTGTTTCAAACTTGATAAACTTCATTCCTTAGTATGCATGAAAATTTGCTTTTGACTAGTATTTCTGAAATTTTTAAATACCTAGCTTCAAAAACCAAACCAACCAAAGCCAATATTTTCTAATATTTATGCATAGATGATTTGGTTGATACATAAATTAAATCACAATGGCATATTTAGAACCATAAATTATTTGAAAACATCATCGACCATGTTTTCATAAATACTTGATAGAAATCTATACTTATACAAACTTGAGAAGAGAATCCATAATTGCCCATCACCTTATCATTATCTTATATTATAGTAAGAATAACTCAAACCAAAGCCATTTATTCTACATCTCATACATTCGGCACAAAATTTTTCAATCTTCCAAAGATACATGCATAAGTATATATAGAATAGACTATATATTTCATACCAAAGTTCATATTTTCATGCAACCAAGGCGTGATTTCTTCTCATATAACTATAACCTTTTTAAATCACCATGAATACTTTTAAACTTATCAAAATTGTATAAATCATACTTGGTAGTATTTTGTGCCTTCTAAAGAAAACTTATGTGACTCACAATCCAAATTACCAAGGCTTCACTTCCATGGCCAATCTTTGAGAATGCTCACAATAAATTAAAAGAATACTATTTATAATGTCAACTCCCTACCATAACTACCTCGATAATGTGTTATTGGATTATATTCAATCAAGAACATTCTTATCCATTTGATAAATAAATTGTTAGCTTGATCAAATTTAATTATCACTAACCTTCCTACTAACCTCATCCCAACTTCCATCTTTCGAGGCATGTGTACTTCCATTAATTTCTCAAGACCACCAAAATATTCAACATGATCACAATATCCTTTGAATATGCTTTAGATTAAATGCTTTGTCAATTGGTACCATGATGTATGGCCATTCAAATGATGTCTCAATGCCAACTAGATAATGTCTATCAACTAAAACCATGTCAAAGCCAACTCACCATGCCAATGAAACACCAACTAGTCATTGAACATGCTTGAAATGAAATCTAATACTTACATTTTGAATAAATACATCTTATGAATTAGACTTAGGAAATGAAAATTTTACCTTCTAATGAATCCTTATGCCCTTGAAGACACCATGGTCTAAGGACTTAGACTTAGGAAATGATCTCAACACCTTAGTAACCATTATTCAAATATCAAACCAAACCAAAGTTTTAATATATTCAAAAGCTAATTGTATCATAAGAAATAAAAATGAGCTCTTAACTGATTTGAAAAAATCATTATAGTCATATTTCAAAATGAAATGGCATTGCTTCTTTAATTGGAAAATTTACACTTGATCCATCTGTATTTTCACAATTCAAAAATAAAATAATAACATGACCATTATAATGAATTTGTCTACCGAATTGTTTTATTCAACTAAAGTTTTATATTGTCATAAAATGAATCATAGTCATCATAAACTATTCACAGAGTCAACTAAAAATTGATTTGAAATTTTTACCATGTTTAATTGAAAAACTATGGATCTGAATCATCATATGATTATATAATGATTTAAACCATCAAACAATGTCAAATTGAAAATTATGAATTTTAATCTAATCAAGACTAAAAAACATGATAACTGATCATAAAAATTCATGATGATGAAAATATATGCACATTTTATTCATTTATCCACTAGCATTTTTGAAACAACTCATAATATAAATATGAATTCATCAACTAATCATCATCAATTCATAATAAAAATATGCATTCAAATATACTATTAATTTATTAGGTTCTCGACATAGTTTTCAATTTCATGACTAATTCATCTCTATGGAAAAAAATGTAATAATTTTGGGAAAATAAAATGAGGGAGTGTGAAAAAATAGGCATAAAACTAGTGACCTTGCTAGTCAGTTTTGTGTAATAAAATTGAGTAGCAACACATTTTCTTATTGATAAAACATTTCCTTCAGAGTGTGATCCAGGTAAATCATTTCTCAAGTAGATATGCATGAACCCCTTTAATAATAAATTTTAGCAAGGGATGGATTGTTTGGCTAGCTTGGAACAGAAAAAGGGAATGATATAATAGGAAGTTCGTGTTAGATGCATAATCTAATACGAATTCCTTAAGTTCAAATGTGAAAATTACGTAATACATTTACAACTAGATATAACTCAACATATTATTCATTTAGTATAAAAACTAAATTTGTAAGAGTAGCTTCTATAAATAATTGATACTTACCACAAATTTACATCCTCCTTGTACTATTCTTTCATAATTTGACACTTATACATTTCTAATCTTCATTGATGTTTTCAAAATCAAAGTACAATACAAAAAAACAACAAACCAAAAGAAGAACAACAAACCAAAAAGGAAATAAAGAAACAACAAACCAAAAAGAAAGTAGAAAACAAGAAATGAACAATTAAAAAGTATCTAATCATAGAACAAATTAAAATAATGGTTGTTAACTAAGTAACACAACCAATTTCCTTCAAGATCTTTTAAATGAAAAGCATTGTTTTTATGTATAGTAGCAATTCTATAAAAACTAACCCATAATGAATCATTTTTTTGATGTTTACCAAGATTTTAATGTGCTTTGTCCCAATATAAGACTAAATCTCTAATATTAAACTTGTTAGAAAAAATTTTATCAACAAACTTCTTTAATTTTTTCTTATATTTTTCTAATTTTTACAAAGTTGTGGATTTATATTCATCAAGAGCTACTAAATCATGTAATCTTTGTTCAATTAGATTTTTATCTTCAACAATATACTATAAATCAGTCCTAACTAAAGAAATATAAATTTATATTGGTAAAGTGGCTTCAAATTTGTATGCTAACATAAAAGATGAATAACTAGTTTCTACCTTAATGATAGTCCCATTAGCGCATAAAACTTAAATTTTTTGAGATGCCATTTTCTTTTATTATCACAAATTAATTTATTCATAATTGAAATCATATTATTATTCATGGACTCAGCTTGTCCATTACCTTAAGGATAATACTTAGATGAATGACTAGATATTATGGAGTATTTTCTTAAGAATTTTAAAAATTTATTAGAAACAAACTGAGTTCCATTATCAAAAATAATTTCATAAGGGATTCCAAATCTAGAAAACATCTAATTTTTAAAAATGAGATTACTTCACCTGTTACAGAACTTTTAAGTGTTTTGGCCTTAGGACACTTAGTGAAATAATCCATGGTTTTTATAATACATCTATGACCAATAGATGAAGGTGGGTGAATATCTGAAATAAAATCAATGCCTGATTTTGTAAAAGGTTTTTTTAGGAATAATAGGATTTAAAGGCATTGATGAGAATTTATCTCTTTCAATAAACAATTGACATGACATGCAAGAATGAACTAACTTATAAGCATCTTAAAATAGAGTAGGCCAATAATAACCTACTCTTAAAATATTATAAGTGGTTTTTTTTTGCAGTATAATGTCCACCACAATTTCTTTCAAGACAACCTCTAAACGTTTTTTGCATTTGATTATGTGTAAGACATATTAAAAAAAATACATCTTTGTTGTGATAAAACAAAAAAAAATCAAACAAATAGGAGTTTAAATCTTTTAATCTTAATGAATGTCTTTGTTTCTTATCTAAATTATTAAGACAAGCTAAATTTTAAAATTAGTAAACTAATTCATGGTACCAATCATCTTCGGCTAGCAAATAGTTCCATTCATTCATTTCAAGACCAAACTTAAAATTCTTAGAAAAAAAAAATCTTAATTGTCTATAAATGTGGCTTTGCATTTAAATTATCATCAACTAACAAAACTAAAATATTAATATCTGAAGAAGTATTTTCAGCTAAGTGTTTTGCCAACTCATTGCCTTTAATTTTTTTGGAAGTTTTGAATTCAAGATCAAACTTTTAAATATGTAAAATTCACTTAACAAGCCTTCCTTGAATTGTTGGTTTTTTTAAAAGATACGAAAAAATAGGTACCTTATATCTCACAAAAAATTTATTTCCCATCAACAAATAATAAAATTTAATCAAAGAAGAAACTAATGATAAAACAAATTTATCAATAAGGGGATACCTAGTTTCTGCATCTTTTAAAACTTAGCTCATGTATTCGATTGGTTTTTCTTCATTATTTTCAAATTCTTGAGTTATTACAACTCCAATAGATTTTTTTTTAGCATTAACATAAATTATGAATGCTTTATTTAACTCTGGTTTAGCAAAAACTGGAGAATTTTCAATGTCATCTTTAATACAATTAAAATTCAAATTAGTACCTTCATCCCAATTATATATTTTATCTTTCTTAAGAAATAAAATCAAAAGATTAGATTTATCAGCAAAATCAGATATAAACTTTATAACAAAGTTTATCATACCAAATAAATACTTTAGTCTAGATTGATCTTTGGGAGGAGGTAATTCTTTAATTGCTTTAACATGTTAATGATCTCTATAAATTCCATCTTTTAAAATAATGTACTAATAACTTACCTTTAGTAACACCAAAAACTATTTTTTTTGGATTCAAAGAAATACCATACTTTATACATCTTGTGAAAACTTCATGAATATAGTTTAAATGATTTTTTATTCTTTTCAAATGCACAGTGAGATCATATAAATAAACTTAAATAACAATTCCAATCAAATCATAAAAATCAACATGTATAGCTCTCTGAAAATTAGCTTCTACATTCATCAATCCAAAAGGCATTTTTTAATAAGCTAAAGTACCTCTACAAGTAGTAATAGTAGTTTTACGTCTATCTTTAAGATTTACAAAAATATGATTATAACCAAAAAATACATCCAATAAAGACATCATTTTTGATCATGTAAATTGATGTAAAATCTGATCTATACTTGATAGAGGACAATTATCTTTAACACTAGCTTTATTTATATCTCTAAAATCAACACATAATCTAATGTCACCATTTTTCTTCTTAACTAGCACTAGATCAGCTACTCATTCTGAATATTTTATAGGAAAAATGATACCATCATTAATCATCTTATCTAGCTCTTTGTTAATGGTGTCCTCTAACAAAAGCTAATTATTTATATTTTTTACCTTACAAGTTTGATACAAGACTTAATAGGTATGTCATGTTTAATAATTTTAGTATCATAACTCTTAAGATCTTTATATGACCAAGTAAACACATCAATGAATTATTTAAATAACTTAATAAATTTAACCTTATCACTTGTAGCAACTAGAATTCTCAAATAAACACACTTTATATATTTTTTAGTACCTAAATTGATGAGGATAGTTTCACTTATGATTCTCTTACAAGGCTCTTCTATTCTAGAGATTTTTGTCTAATCATTAGGTGTGAACATTGATTCCAAACTCACCAAACTACTAGAAAATTTATTAGTATTTAATTTCAAATAATCTCCATAATTTAATATATAATCATCATGATCAAAATAATTCACTTTAATGAAAGAATCTATATGTTCATCACAACTAAAAATAGGTCAACTATCATTTAAATCAAGAATTTTAGGATGAAAAAATTTAGCATAAGAGAAGTCTATAGTAGGTGTAGGCACTTAAAAAAATCCCTCAAACCATTTTTTAGGTTGTCACACCAAGACCTAGCTCTCAACCTTGACCTAGTTAACTCCTCTATTAGCCTAGTTGACCCTTCTTTACACAAACTTAAACAAACCACTCAATTCCTTGCATTTTACCTCTTTTGCCTTAGAGGATCGACTGTTGATGATTAGCCTAACCATTGATGGTCAGGTACCCTCACCCAACAACTTAGAAACTTCTATCCATGAATAGGCTTGCACTAACAAAATTAATAACTTTCTCATGAATAAATTCATGGAATTATTTCCATCAATCCATTACACTTATCTAGGACTAAC
Organism: Torreya grandis; assembly: GCA_037957365.1. Taxonomy (NCBI): domain Eukaryota; kingdom Viridiplantae; phylum Streptophyta; class Pinopsida; order Cupressales; family Taxaceae; genus Torreya; species Torreya grandis. Next base: position 453,487 of record JARHVA010004795.1, read on the forward strand.
TTAACAACTTTCCCTTCTTCAATTTGGAAACTCTCTTTCCTCATTTAGGGAGTTTTGTACTATAAGTATAGGGCTCTTAGAGTAGATATGGGACCAAAATTTATGCATCTAGACTCTCTTGTTCTCTTTGCAGGCAATCAAAAACCTAAAGCTCTATCTTTGTGATTCTCTCATCAAGGTACCATTACGTTGCCTACATTCCTCTAGGCATTTAACCATCCAACTCTTCAAAGCAAAGGTACCTCACTTTGTTTTCTCTATTTTGATTTATCCTTATTTGCTTATTATAAGTGTGTTCTCTATTGAATACTCTTCCTACCTCTTTTCCCTTACCCACACTATCCATACAACCTTTCTAGCCTCTCAATTACCTAGTTATAGCTCATTTTTACTCCCCATCAAGTTTTTGATAGGTGACCACCAATAGTTTCTATAACCATCACCAATTATAACAACCACCATTGATCACCCAACCATCGATGGTCAGGACAACTGTTGTCAGTCACCCTGAACACCAATGGTCATTGTCACCCAAAACTCTAGATTGTTATTCTGACCCTCCTTTTCACCTTCTCAGACTTCCAGCCATCCCCTAACCTGTACCTGAACACTTTTCTAATTTTTTTTTAGCTGAGCTTAACTTGTTTATGACATGAAGATGACCTTACCAGGACTTTTGCATGAGATAGATAGTGTCTTAGACCTTCTTATTTTCCCCCAACCTCTATTTACCAATCAAAGTGACATTCCCTTTGAGCTAGCCCTTTGCATTGTGGTTCTCACACCCCATTTAGAGGATGTAGAAGAATAGTTACCCATAATACAAGAGGATATTGATGAGGCTACTACATTTTAGAACCATTATTTTGATCATATCAACCCTCCATAGATTAGACTTCTTTTATTTTTCATCGGGATCATTTTCATATCTATTATTTATAATTTATCTTTTATCAATGAACTTGAATGTTGAATAAGGGTTGACATCCATTTAAGGAAGCATATTCTTTTCTTGGGACTGGTTTCTCATCAGGTATCCCCTTACTTTTATATTAACATATTTTTTTATGAGTTCATGTGATTTGTAGGTCATTCTTCCCTCACCAAAGAAGAGTTCTCACTTCATCTAGATATCAACATGCACAACATCTAAATAGGTACACACCCTTTATCTATTGTTTCTCTCATCTTTCAAAGAAAAAATATTTAAAGTAAGAAATTGAGTGAAACATTTTTGCATACATGATAGGACCCCTTAAGGGTTCATAGTTTTATTTATTTCATATAGTTGCATTAGTGAATCTCATGTTTATTAAATTTATGCAAGTCTTTAAATTTTGAGAAATATAAAATTTATTTTACTTTTCTTTTCTAAAATCAAAACAAACCAAAAAAAAGAGTGCAAAATTCATTTTAGGGATAGGTTGTGTTGGGTGAATATTTTGTCATCAACTAACTAACAGAAAAATGGGTATATTGACCACAACACAAGGAGATTTATATGGCAAAAAGTGTAGGTTTACCACATCATAGTGAGATAAATCTCTCCTCTCATCAAGGGGAGGTTCCGTATAAACTACTATTTATTAATATAAATTGAAAATAGACTCAAGGGTGAAATCACACCATCCATCTCTTTTTTTTTAGAGATGATGTTCATAAGGTAAAGGAAAATTCCTATGTAATAACTGAAAACAATCCTCTTCTTTCATAAATGATGTCCAATAAAGAGTAGAAAAACTTCCTAGGTAGTAATTGGATCCACGAGAAACCCATGAAAGCATAAAGAATTTCATTGCTTCTCTTGTCGATTTATGACTAATAAAACTGTAGAATGAAGTGAAGCTCAAAGTATCCACTGATAACCACAACAGAGTATAAGATCACAAAGGATAAAAGTAGTACAAAGCTTTTCTAATATCCTTTTCACCAAAACACAAAAGACACAAACAAAAGGTAATTATAGTAGCACAAAGTCTTCATAATTAACTTCAAAACTTCTTCTCGATAATTTCCACACACTCTACTTATTTAATCAAATATATGAGATATTATTAGGAAAAATGACATAAGAACAATTCCCTAAATAAGTCATTTCACCATAAAGTTTGAAATGTAACCTGCTTTCTCATTCATTCAAGAAAATATGATTTACAATCTGAGCTCAAAGTCTCAAAAGGCATCTCAATTTTGGTAGAGTTTTGCTTTTGATCACCCAAAAAAGATATTATTACAAAAGAGGATCTCTTTATTTGTAGCGAGAGGCCTTGAGAATTGAGAAAAGACTTAAATATTCTCACCTAGTCAAAGATAGAAGTCTTTGTTGACTTTGGACTTTCCATATTTTTACATGTAATTACACATGACAAAAGTACATGTGCAAATGTCCAAAGCGGTTATAAGAGTACATTTAGAAAAAAGGAAAATAAATCAATAAAAAGTTGAGTCAATTTGTAGTTCCATATTTCTTTATATGAGCATTGTACATGGTGATATCTGCTTGTATCCCAATACTATCTGGAGTAACAATATTCTTGAAAATCATCTTTGCCCTGACTATGGCATCTTTCACTGCTATGACCGATTTTACATGACCAGTTAACCTAGTTTTTAGATTTTCCAGAGTTATCTGATTATCCAGTATATATCCATGGAGGCCACAAAGAATGGTTTATCTCCAAATTCCTTTTAGAACATACCTTTAAATTCTAGAACCATTTCTTCAGCTAAAAGGAATTGGTTGTCTTACAATGTAAGCTTGCAAGGCAACTCCTCTAACTTGTGTAACAAACTAATGTTACTTTGTTCATTGAGGTCTTTCAATGATTTTAGGTCACAGATAAAGTCCTTAAACACCATAATCACATATATCAATGCTTCTTTTATTTTAGTAGAAGAGTCTCTATCAGCAATGACACCAATTGAAACTAGGGTGCTTATTTTCAACTTCTTCATAGCCACCCACCTATCAAAGTACCTTTTTATGCTTGTAATATCTTGCAAAATGATATTGGTAACATCATCTAATTCTTCTCTCACTTTCTTCATCTTACCCATTTTATTAGACAACTAGGTGAGGAAGGAAATTCCTTGTGTGTATAGCTTATCTAAGTACTCTTTAAGTACATTTCCCTTGAGATAGGTCTTTTCTGCTTTCTGAATCATAGGTCATCAATAGAGATAGCCTCCAGAGTTAAAATTTCTAGAGTGAAAGTTATTCTCTTTATTATCGTAGTTAGTTGTTACACCATTACTTTATAATGGTCCTTCATCTTTCTTTCTCTATCAAAGTTCTGAACCAAGATGTCCATAGCTAACTGCATGCCACTCTTAGCGCTTTCATGAGTTATTTTCCCTAACTCAATTAAAGATATAGAGTACTCATTTATATCAAAATTGTTAAGAGTTATATCTTATGGAGGTTTTTCTACTTCCAAAATTTTTTGACCTTTATATTCAATCATCTTTGAAATAATCTTTGGCATTTTTGGAGTCTTAACTTTGGCTAACACCATTTTAGTGAAATCAAAGTCATCTGGGAAGATGGCATGTTTTTCCCTTTTGGACGTATAAGATGAAAACCAAGGTGGGAGGGAAAAAGTACTTACATTAGCATCAATCCCTATAGTTGGCATCATTAGAGTAGCACCTGCACTGGTGGTTGAAACAATGGGTGGAGTATCATTTAAAACTACACCTACTATTGAATGATTAAAGGTAGAACTATCTTGATATCAAAAGATAGAGAAGACAAACTGGGGATTGATCTTGAGGAATGAAGAACATCTCTAGAAGTTCCTTAAAGGTCATCAAAAATAATTTTGGAAGGAGAGACAGCTCCAAAAGAGGGAATACTGATTGGAGAAATAGGTGAAGGAGTTACAACATGTGAGTTAGGTGGAGAAGAATAAATTCCTACGTCTGGCTTTACACCTACTTATGGAGATAGATTTTCCTTTTCCTATTGATATACGGGCCTATCATTAGTTTCCATCTATTTTTCTATTGGTTTTTTGATAATTTGCTTCTCAACTTCCATGTCTATTGTTCCTAGTTCCTTTTCTACAACTTGTGACTTTTTTATCACGAAGATGATCCTAGGCTTATGTGGCCTATCAAAATCAAAGACATTACTTTTATTCTTCATTCCATTTTCTGCCCTTCTCCTTATTTATTCTTAAAATTTAGCTTCTGGCCTTATGATGAACTCTTTCAAGGTGATTCCCTTATTTACTAGCCAATCATTTGTGTTTACCAATATTAGTTTGATTCTTCTTCTTAAGGAAGTCAATTCTTTTTGTGACCATTAGATTGGGGAGAGAGGGGCATTGGCAACCTGTTCAAGATGGTATCTATTATTGATCAAATCACCATTATCCACTAGACTTTTAGGGATACTAGTGAGTCCTAGATATTTTATCTATTCAAGAGACAATCTACTGTAGTCCATTTTCTTGATGTCTTCAGTAGTCCTCAAATCAATCCAAATATCTTCCATCATAGGCTCATGAAATTGGGTCTTCTTTCTAATTATGTCCTTTACACCTCTGTAGTCAAAGTTTGGCCTCATTTTGAATTGCTTCATGGTTATGAGTTTTATTTCAGTCTCCATAACCCTAGCTTTTGCAATGGTCAATACTGAGAACCTACCAATTTCAATTGGGAACCTAAAGCCAAGTTTCTTGAGTTCCATTTGCTTATTGTGTATAATGATTATTTGCCTACATAGTTCCATCAAGACTAAATTATCTAAGGGGAATCTTGGGAGCATATGAGGATGACCTTGGAAAAAACCAACCTATAGATAAGAAAAAGAAATGAACTGTAAGAACATACACCTAAAGTCATTCACAATTGTCCATAATTCATCTGAAACTCTTTTCTATTCTAATTGGGGCTCAAATAGAAAGAAAAATAACATGAAGAAAACATCATTTACCCTTTTAAAATAATGGGTGGAACCCTTCAATGTCAATTGAGGATAATATTGATATATCAGGGTTACTCTCTTGTCTCCTTCTAATGTTAATCCTGGGAAGGTTCTCATCGATGCCATAATATACACCAGGTATGACATCATGTAGAATTTGGAGGTAGTGGATACCTTCATCAATTGCTCATGCAGAGCATTTTTGATTTGTTCTCCCCAAAAAATGACTTTTTTGCCTTGGATAATTATGTTAATAAAGGGGTACATCCATTCATGAAATTGAGAGGAAGAATGTAGACCTCTTACCCAATTGAGAAGAGTGATCAGGTTGCCAACTTTTTTTATGAAATCAATCCTCAAAAAGCTCTATGGCCATCTTCACACCTTAGAGTTTTAAGCCATCTATTTTTTATCACTTTCTTCACTCTTTCAGGATCTTTGTCATATTCCCTTTGTGTTTCAACAAAATTAAGCTTTAATACTTCAGTAGTGGGAGGACACATGAACACTTTGTCAATGAACTTAGGGTCTAGTCTAATTACCACATTACCTCTAGCATCTAACATAGCCCTGGTATCCTTATCGTATAATTGAGCACACTGGAGAATGAACTCTATGTTATGGGCCGTTACAGGAAAAGAAAATACTAGATGGATATTACTCTCGATTATCTTCTTCATTTCATGGTTGGGGTTGCTCAATTTGATTCTTTCTATGAACTGAACCATATCTACGTGACCAATTTCTATATCCCTAATGTCATCGACATTAGAAGTAATCGAGGTGATTGGGAAAACACCTTGATACTTGTGTTTTATTTTCTTCAACTTCTTAAGAGAAACCTCAGTCATTTGGAAGATTTTTTTTAAAAAGAGTGTCAATGAAGAAAGATCCTTGAGAGAAACTACAATAAGAATCATGATCATGCAATCAGGGGAAATATTGAGAATTTGGAAAAAATACATGTTGATGATCATGACCATGGGAATGCTCTTAAAAGGGCTAAAGTGCAAGTAGGCTAGAAATACAAAGGGAAGCGGGCTCAAAAATGTGAAAATTTGAAATTTTCCTAAAGTTAGGAAAATCTAAGGAAATGCATGCAGGGGTAGCGAAATTTACTGCCCTTGCATATGGAGTAGTCTCGATGGCAAAAATTGTTGACGTAACACATTGACGGAGGGTGTTGATGCATATGCAGTAAATTTTTTTGCCTGTGTATGTTGGGGAAAGATTGTTGTACATAGGCAGTAATTTTTGGTACTTATGCATATGAACCTTGTGCAGGGTGACAAAATTCACTACCTCTGTATGTGGAGGTAAAACTTGTGTAAGGGTGGAAATTTTTACAACCCTTACATGAATGGAAAAAGATATTATAAGGGTGGTAAAAATCACTGCCATTACACTTGTTCAAATGGCTATGTAAGGGTGATGAAAATCACTATCGTTACACTAGTTAGTTTCGCCAACAGGGTTATTAGGGTTTGTGTTGTTAATGAGGAGGAGAGGGAGGAGAAAAATAAAGAAAAAGAAAAACAACAAATGAGGAAAGAGAAAAGTAGAATTTAAATAAAAAATAAAATTAAAAATTAAAAAGGAAACAAGGAAGAACATAAAACCCTACCAAGCAAAAAATGCCACTTTATGCTTGAATCTAGGAAAAATCATGATCCTACTCATTCACATAGTCAATAGGAGGTAGGGAGGACGAGCAGACAACTTGGATGATCCAAATGGGGCTCAAAATGACATTTAAAAGGATTAAAACCAATGCCAACAACTCGGTACGTGTGGCCATAAATGACGTGCACAAAAATTGATGTCATGTAGGGGTGGCAAAAATTGCCACCTCTATATATTGATGGAATAAATGTAGGGGTGGCAAAAATCAACAAAAATGAAAGGGCAGTGATTTTTACAGCTCTTGCATGGGAATGTAAGGGTAGAAAAAAATTTAGTCTTTACATGGAAACTACAAACACATGCAAGAGTGGTAAAAAATGTCGTTGTTGCATGAAAATGAAAAACAACACTAACTCTTAAAAATTTATCATAAATTTGACATTCTAATCACATCAAAATTGCAATGAATTTCATGTTTCTTGATAAATCATGATGAGGGAAGGTCACAATTTTTTCAAGGAAGTTAGTCGACTAAACCCAAAATCAAGAGAAACATGTCTTGAAGGATGAACTTATAGTAAAAAATAATGAAAAAGACAAGTTTCATAGGGCTTGTTCTAAAAATGAGTGTAGCTAAGTTTTGGAACAAAAGCTAGCTCCTATTGGGGAACTTCCATTGATCAATTCTTAAAACAATCAATGGGAGTAGAAACCAATCTCTAAGTTCCTTCATCCATGCCATTGGGCCATGGAGTCAAGCTAAGAAAGAAAAAGCCATGAAAAACCAAAGAAAAAATAAATAACATAAGACTATACAAATGCACAAATGAACTCATCTAATACTTCAAGGATTGAAGTGTTTTAGATGTTGCCCACTATGATGTAGTGAGAATGGTGTTCCATCAAGATATCCCAAAAAGAAGCTATTTTCACCATCAACTTGATGAATGATAAATGGACCTCTCAACAAAGAATCAAATTTATTGTGCATTCCTTTCGGTTCTCTCCTCTTGTCCTATAACAAGACTTGATCTCCAATTTGAAAATCATGAATCTTTGCTCTTTTGTCAAAGAATTTCTTTACCTACTTTTGATGTGCAACAATCTGGTCCACTACCATGGTTCATTGCTCATCTAGTTTGGTTAGGCACATGATCCTTTTGTCAATAGAATTTTCAAAAATTTGATCTTCAATTGCCTTTGCCAACTTTAGTGCTGGTAGTTCCAAGGTAATTGGTATCTCCACATTCAATCCACAAAGAAGTTGAAATGGTGACATATCTATTGCCCTCTTGGGTGTAATCATGTCTGCCCACAAAGCATTGAATAATGCTTTATGCTAAGTTCTTTGATTATTATCTACTAGTTTCTAGATAATGATAACTATATTCTTGTTGCTTGATTCTACTTGACCATTTCCTTACGGATAATAGTTAGAGGAGTGGGAAACAATAATCTTGTAATGGTAGTAAAACTTAGTAACCTCATGAGAATAGAAACAAGCAGCATTATCTGTTACAATCTTAGCTGGGATCTCAAATTAGGAGATGATATTTTCTTTAATAAAATTGCATACCACTTCCGAAGTAACATGCTTAGTTGGAATGGCTTCCACCCATTTGGTAAAATAGTCTATCAAGGTAAGAACATAGTCATGCATAACACTTGAAGATGGGTTCAAAGTGCCAATGAAATCAATACCCCATTGTTGAAATGGTTCTTCAATCACTACTAGCTTGAGAGTTATTGTGGCCAATTTAGGTTTATCAATGAACTATTGACACAATTCACACCTATGTACCCAAGTGTACGTGTCCTGAAATAGTGTAGGCCAAAAGTATCTAACTCATAGAATCTTGTGAGCCATCACTGGTGCAAAAAATTGTCCTCCACAAGCCAAATTATGGAAGGACTCCAACAGTTTACTTTTTTGTGCCTTATCGATGCAAAAAAAAAAAACACCCCATCAAGGCTTTTTTTATAATAACCATTACCCCATAAGACATAGTAGCCTTAAATTTAACATCCCATTTTTCTATGTAGGACAAATGGGTGGGACACTCACCATAGGTAAGAAAATGAGTGATATTAGAATACCACTCATTATTAATGGTGACGAAGATAGCTATAGGCATGTCTTTAACCTCAGTTCCTTCATGTCTTATTTCCTTTGGTAGTTATCAGCAATCAGTTGGCAGACACCTTTTCCCCACACAAGCTTGGTAGGTTTGATATCAAGAACAAACTCCTAAATCTTAGCAATCCAATTGCCCCTTTTAGTTCCAAAATCTTGTTGAGTTAAAATGGAATTCATTGTTGTATCTGGTACTTGAATGATAGTATGTGAATTCAAGATATAAAATATGAAATGCTTTACTACCTTGACCATGGTATAAGTGTGCTTCTCCATGTTTGAATATTTCAATTCATGAGCTTTGAGAGGATAGCTCATAAATGATATGGTTTATTCTACACCATCTTTGTTTTGTTGGACCAAAATGGCTAAAAGTGTATGTTCAGAAGCATAGCTGTATACTACAACGTCTTTGGTATAATCTAGGCAAACTAGGATTGGGGCATGGGTGATCACTTTTTTGATATCTTCAAATGCTAACTTTCCTTTTATACTCAAATGGAAAGTGGCTTTGCCCTTCATCATTTTGATAATGTGGCGAGTCTTCTCTACAAATTCTAGAATGAACCTTTGTAGAAAATTCACCTTTCCAAAGAAAGAATGAACGGAGATCTTACTATTAGGAAGAGTAAGATTTTGGATAGATTTGACTCTTTCTAAGTCAATTTTTATGCCTTGTCGAGATACAAGGTGACCGAGAAGTTTTCCTTTTGTAACCCTAAAAACTAACTTCTTGGGTTTGAGAGAAATACCATTTTGCTGACAGCATTCCAACACTTGTTGTAAATGATGCATGTGATTAGGATGATGTCTAGAAAAAATAGTCAAATCATCAAGATATAATATGATAAACTTCTCTATTACATCTCTGAAGGCAAGATCCATTACTCTTTAGAAGGTGGTGCCAGAATTGATCAGACCAAAAGGCATTTGATGATATGTAAAAGTGCCCCATGGCATAGTGAAAGTAGTTTTATGTTGGTCTACTTCATTGACTTCTACTTGATTATACCCAAAAAAACTATCTAACATTGATAACATTTTTGAGCCAATCATTGTTTGCAACACTTGATCCATGACAGGTAAGGGATAATTATCTTTTAAAGAAGATTGATTTAAGTTTATGAAATCAACACAGATACGAATTTCTCCATTCTTTTTCCTCACCAAGACTATGTTAACAATCCATGTGGAATGGTGGATTGGGAAAATCATTCTTGCATTCAACATTTTTTGGATCTCAAAAAGGATTGTACCTGATATTTTAGGGTTATATTGCCTTTGCTTCTAATTTTGAGGCAATGACCCAACTTTAAGAGAAATTTTGTGTTGAATTTCTTTAGGGTTGAGGGACATTAGATCATCATAAGAATACACCAAAAACATCAATGTAATGGTGAAGAAGAGTAACAAATTTGAGCTTTTCATCAAAAGTGTAGCAATCCTTAATGTTGACCATTTTGGGATTTTTTGTTGTACTCAAATTCACTTGATCAAATTTCTTAGAGGAACTTGAATCTATTTGTTGCTACTTAACTTACCCATCATGGTTATCAAATAAATTTTCAAGAGAAACCAAACCTTTTGGAATTTTATTCCCTTTGAGTTGAAGAAATTCTTCACCAATTTTTGAATTCATTTTAGGAACTGATTCCCATGGTGTATATTCACTATCTTCAAAATAAAGCTCCTCAAAGCTATCCATCTTTTCTAGAAAAACAATGATTTTATTGTCATCATTAAACACCTACCAATGACTGGCATTATCAGGTACACTTGGTCAAAAGACTAGCTCAATAGTGTACTTGTCCCCTCTGAAATCCTCATGGGGAACCATGAGGGTTGCAGAGACCACCAATGAATCTACACGATCATTAAATTCTCTCGACACAACAAAAATATCAAAAGCATCAAAACTTTCAATACAATCCCATACTAGATTGTGATAATGTTTCAATCTTCTATTTTTGGTTTGGTATAAGTTCCTTACCTGATAAACCATCAATTTAGCATCTATTCGAGCATGAAGAATCTTAATACCTTTAGCATGAGCAGTTTTCAATCTGAGCAGCAAAGACTTATACTCAGTAGTGTTATTGGTATTGTTGAATTGTAACTTATATGAGTAAGGAAAAATTTCTCCTTGAGGAGATATCAAGACAATTCCAGCTCTAGAACTAATAAAATGGCAACTGCCATCAAATTCTAAAATCTAGACATCATTACAATTTGATATTTTCAAAAATTTCTCATAGTTATTCAGGAAAGATCCTTTGTTATTTGAACTTTGCTCTAAAAATTCTTCAAATTTCCTATCTGAATTGTCACTTAAAGAACTTTTATCTGATGAGCTAAAACATCTTTAGTAGTTACAAAATAGTTACCCATTCCCAATGATTCAAATAAAATTTGAGTTTCAGTGTGTGACGCTTAGGTGACATTATATTTTGACTCTTTCTCAAAAAGCAATTTTTTCATGACACCTTTAATGGGTATCCTTGCTTTAGACAGATCCATATTCAACTCTCCACCTACATCCTTACAAAAATTTTGTTCAAACAAGATGCCATAGGAATTAGGAACATCGGCCACCAAGACTATCATTTTGATCCTTTTATCTGGAAAGGCTATGAATGTAAATTGGGCATCTTTAATTTGACCTAGGAGTGGTACTTGCTTGTTCTCTATTAAAAAAGATCTACCAAAAGTCTTAGTTAAGGTAAGACCAAGAGAATTTACTACCTTGGTAGGCATAACATTGTCAGAGACCCCAGAGTCTATTATACAGTTGCTCAATTTATGACAATTTATCAAAAGGGAAACATAGAAAGGTTATATTTTCCTAGGGGTAGTAGGAGGAGTAGTGACAAGATTATTCTGAGTGGATTTGTTCTTTAAGGAATCAGGAGTCGTCTTTGGAAAATCTTGTCCTATAGGGATGGTTTTGTTTTTAATGTATTTAGCCAACCTATCAAACTGCTCAAGATTGGCTCGCAAGTACTCAAATTTAGTCATTTGATTCTTTGTTTTTCTAGCATGATAAATTATATCAAATAATTGTAATGAACTAGAAATAGAGGAAGGAAGTACATCATCTTGATCTTTATTGGGTGTGGCACTAGTCTAAGGGATAGGAGATATAGGGTAGTTCAAGGTATTTACTTTTTTATTGGTCACTGGGTCCTTTGATTGGAAAGGCAATGAAGTCGCCCATTTAACAATTGAGACCAATAGCTAAGGTTCTCCCACCTTTCCTTTATTATCTTGTTGAGTTGACTCATTTTGGGACCTAGTAAAGACAACATGCGATCCATCAACTACTTCTTTTTTCTTAGCTTCATCTTGGTATTGTAGAAAATTAATATTGGAGTCACCATCTAATTTTTCTTCTCCTTTAGCAAAGAGATTAGCATCATCCTCTTTGTCTAACTTAGGTTGGAAAGAGAGATCATGTTTGGTTTCATGATAGCTGACTATTGAGTTGATAGGTGCTGCTTTGATGGTGAGCTTCCCCTATGTCAAAGGAAGATGGTTGGATTGTCCTTTATTTTTAGTAGTGTTGCCTTGATATGAATTATTAGAAAATGTCCTTCTTGGCATCTCTAAATAAGGAGGAGTAGTCATACCTTGTGACATTTACCTTTTCAGGGCTAGCAGTTCATTTGTCAACTTTTACACCATAAGATCTGTGGTGCTTGTGAAAGAACTTTTAGTAGATGAGGAAAATTCATATTTATTAGAATATTTTCTAATATTACCTACCAAGATAAGATCATATTCAACCTTGGTAGACAAATTTTGTGCTAAATAAAGATCTATAGGATCAGCCCACCTCAATAGAAACCTTACTTTAGGAAGTTGAGAGTTGATGAAAAAGCACTTAAGATTCTTCAATGTTGGCTGAGCGATTGTAGGAATTCTATTCCTAAGCTTATTAAATTTAGTAATGAATTCTCGCATAGGATCATGGGGTTTCTTATTCATTTGCATAAGCTGAGCCAACAGGGCATGTGCATCTTCAATGGGTTTGAACCTAGCCTCAAACTTGGCTTTGAGAGTGTTCCAGTCAGTTATAGTTTGAGCCTAAAGGTGATAAAACCAATCTATGGCAGCACCTTTCAAAGTTTCTACAAATAGTCTCACCATTATATCTTCATATTCCACACCTATCACACCACATGCTATGTAGAAGGTAGAAATATTCTCATTAGGGTGGACTTTCCCATCACCATAAAATTTGGGGAAATTCTTTTTTGAACTACGAGGTAATTCATGTAAAGGTGGGGCTAGATTGAGAGGACCAAAAGAGTTGCCCTAAGGACCTTAGGCTACCATGATATGATGATTAAAGGGAGGGATACCAAGTCTTGGTGGGGTAAGTATGGACAAAACTCTAATAGCACTATGACTGAAAGCTTCATTTGGTATTGGAGATTTGAGGTTAGTAGGAGGAGAACTCCTGGTATGCTAGAGGCGAGATGACAAAGGAGTAATCTCAAAACTATTCCACCACACTAACTTGAATATAAGATCAACAATACCTTGATCTCTCTCGCTTCATGTGTATAATGGATCTGCTAGAGTGAAAAAATGAAAAAGGACTAGAAATGCATCAATTTGAAGTTTGATGCTTCAAAGTGCACGTTTGTGTCCTTAGTAAAGTCACCAAAAATTGTTAGGTGAATATTTTGTCATCAACTAACTAATGGAAAAATGGGTATATCGATCACATCACAAGGAGATTTATATGGAAAAAAGTGTAGGTTTACCATAGCATAGTGAGATAAATCTCTCCTCTCAACAAGGGGAGGTTCGCTATAAACTACTATATATTAATATAAATTGAAAATAGACTCAAGGGTGAAATCACACCATCTATCTCTCTTTTCTTAGAGATGATGTTCACAAGGTAAAGGAAAATTCATGTGTAATAACTGAAAATAATCCTCTTCTTTTAGAAATGATGTCTAGTAAACAATAGGAAAACTTCCCAGGTAGTAATTGGATCCATGAAAAACCCACAAAATCACAAAGTCTTTCATTGCTTCTCTTGCTGATTTAGGACTAATAAAACTATAGAATGAAGTGAAGCTCAAATTCTCCATTGAAAACCACAATAGAGTATAATATCACAAAGGATAAAAGTAATACAAAGCTTTTCTAATATTCTTTTCACCAAAACATAAGAATCACAAACTAAAGGTAATTATAGCAACACAAAGTCTTCATAATTAACTTTAGATCATCTTCTTGATAATTTCCACACACTCTACTTATTTAATCAAATATATGAGATATTATTAGAAAAAAAGACATAAAAATAATTACCTAAATAACACAAGTCATTCCATGACAAGGTTTGAAAAGTAACCTACTTTCTCATTCATTCAAGAAAATATGATTTACAATTTGAGCTCAAAGTCTCAAAAGGCATCTCAATTTTGGAAGAGTTTTTGCTTTTGATCACCCAAAAAAGATATTATTACAAAAGAGGCTCTCTTTATTTATAAGACGAGGCCTTGAGAATTGAGAAAAGACTTAAATATTTTGACCTAGTCAAAGATAGAAGTCTTTATTGACTTTGGACTTTTCATATTTTTGCATGTAATTAAATATGAAAAAAGTACATGTGCAAATGTCCAAAGCAGTTACAAGAGTGGATTTAGAAGAAAAGAAATTAAATCAACAAAAAGTTGACTCAATTTTTAGCTCCATCTTTCTTGATATGAGCATCATACATGGTGATAGCCACTTTTATCCCGATACTATCTGGGGTAACAGTATTCTTGAAAATCATCTTTGCCTTGAGTATGGTATCTTTCACTGCTGTGACTGATTTTGCATGACTAGTTAACCTAGTTTTTAGATTATACAGAGTTAACTAATTATCCAGTATATTATCCATGAAGGCCATTGAGAATGGTTTATCTTCAAATTCCTTTCAGAACATACCTTTGAATTCTTGAACCATTTCTTTGGCTAAAAGGAATTGGTTGTCTTGCGATGTAAGCTTCAAAGATAACTCCTCTAACTTATGTAACAAACTGATGTCAATTTGTTCACTAAGGTATTTTAATGATTTGAGGTCACTAATCAACTCCTTAAGCACCTAACTCCTATATATCAATACTTCTTTTATTTCAGTATAAGAGTCTCTATCAACAATGATGACAATTGATACTAGGGTGCTTATTTTTAGCTTCTTCATATCCACCCACTTATAAAGATACTTTTTTATGCTTTCAATATCTTGGGAAATGATATTGATAAGGTCATCTAATTTTGCTCTCATTTTCTTCAACTTACTTGTTTTCTCAGAAAACTCGGTGAGAAAGGAAATTCCTTGTGTATGCAGCTTATCTAAGTGCTCTTCAAGTAATTTTCCCTTGAGATAGATCTTTTCTACTTTTTGAATCATGAGGTCATCAACATAGATAACCTCTGGAGTTACAGTTTGTAGAGTGAAATTTATTCTCTTTATTACCATAGTCAGTTGTTCCACCACTGCTTTATAATTGTCCTTCATCTCTCTTTCTCTGTCAAACTTCTGAACTAAGATGTCCATAGCTAAGTGCATCTCACTCTTAGTGCTTCATGAGTTATTTTCTCTAACTCAATTCGAGAGATAGAGTACTCATTTACATCAAAATTGTCAAGAGTTGCATCTTGTGGAGGTTTTTCTATTTCCAAAAATTTGTGCCCTTTATATTCAATCATCTTTATAATAATCTTTGGCTTTTTGGGAGTCTTAACTTTGGCTGACACCATTTTAGTGAAATCAAAGTCATCTAGGGAGATGGCCTATTTTTTTCTTTTGGGCATATAAGCTGACAACAAAGGTGGGAGGGTAGAATTACTTACATTAGAATCAATCCCTATAGTTTTCATCACTAGAGTAGCACCTACACTGGTGGTGGAAACAATGGGTGGAGTATCAATTAAAACTACACCTGTTGTTGAATGATCGAAGGCAGAACTATCTCTGATATCAAAAGATAGAGATGACAAACTGGGGATTGATCCTGAGGAATGAAGAACATCTCTAGAAGTGCCTTAAGGGTCATCAAAAATAATTTTGGAAGGAGAGATAGCTACATAAGAGGGATTACTGATTGGAGAAATAGGTGAAGGAGTTACAATAGGTAAGTTAGGTAAGGAAGAAGAAATTTCTGCATCTGGCTATACACCTGCTTATGGAGACAGAGTTTCCTCTTCCTATTGATCTATGGGCCTATCATTAATTTCCATATATTCCAATGTTGGTTCTTTGATTTTTTGCTTCTCAAATTCCATTTATGTTGTTCCTAGTTCCTTTTCTTCAAATTTTGACGTCTTTGTCATGAAGACAATCCTAGGCTTATGTGGCCTATCAGAAGCAGTGACATCACTTTTATTCTTCATCTTATTTTTTACCCTTCTCCTTGTTCTTCTTGAAATTTAGATTTCAACCCTATTATGAACTCTTTCAAGGCAATTCCCTTATTTTCTAACCAATCATTGGTGTTTGCCAATATTGGTTCAAATCTTCTTCTTAAGGAAGTCAATTCCTTTTGTGACCATTGGATTAGGGTGAGAGGGGCATTGGTGACCTATTCAGCATGGTATCTATTATTGATCAAATCACCATTATCGACTAGACTTTTAGGTATATCAGTGAGTCCCAGATATTCTATCTATTCAAGAGACAATCTACTATAGTCCATTTTCCTGATGTCTTTAGCAGTCCTCAAATCAACCCAAATATCTTCGATCATAGGCTCATGAAATTGGGTCTTCCTTTTGATTATATCCTTTACACCTCTATATTCAAAGTTTGGCCTCCTTTTTAAATGCTTCATGTTTACGAGTTGCATTTTAGTCTCCATAACCCTAGCTTTTGCAGTGGTTAATACTGATAACCTACAAATTTTAATCAAGAACCTAAAGCTAGGTTTCATGAGTTCCATTTGCTTATTATGTACGATGATTTTTTGCGTACATAGTTTAATCAAGACTAATTTGTCTGAGGGGAATCTTGGGAGCATATGAGGATAACCTTATAAAAAGCCAACCTACAGATAAGAAAAAGAATGGAATTACAAGAACATACACCTGAAGTCATTCACAAATGTCTAGGCTTCATCTAACACTCTTTTTTGTTCTAATTAGGGATCAAAGAGACATACAAATACCATGAAGAAAGCATCATTTACCCTTCTAAAATGATGGATGTAACCCTTCAATGTCAACTAAGGATAATATTGATATACCAGGGTCACTCTCCTATCTCCTTTTGATGTTAATCTTGGGAAGGTTCTCATCAATGCCACAATAACATTAGTTATGACATCATGTAGAATTTGGAGGTAGTGGATACCTTCATCAATTGCTCATGCAGAGCATTGCTGATTTGTTCTCCCCAGAAAATGACTTGTTTGCCTTGGAGAATTATCTTAATAAAGGGGTACATCCATTCATGAAACTAAGAGGAAGAAGGTAGACCTCTTACCCTACTAAGAAAAGTGATCAGGTCACCAAATTTTTCTATGAAATCACTCCTTGCAAAGCTCCATGGCCATCTTGACATGTTCATCCTTGGATTCTTAAGCCATATATTGCTGATAACTTTCTTCACTCTTTTAGGATCTTTGTCATATTCCCTTTGTGCTTCAACAAAATCAAGCTTTAATACTTCAGTAACAGGATGACACATGAACACTTTGTTAATGAACTCAGGGTCTAGTCTAATTACCACATTACCACCAGCATATAACATAGCCCATGTATCCTTATCATAGAATTGATCGCACTAGATAATGAACTCTATGTTGTGGGCTACTACAAGAAAAAAAGATACTAGATGGATATTACTCTCTATTATCTTATTCATTTCATGGCTGGGGTTACTCAATTTGGTTCTTTCTATGAACTCAGCCATATCTACATGACTGATCTATGTATCCATAATGTCATCGACATTAGAAGTACTGAGGTGATTGGGAAAATACCTTGATACTTGTATTTCATTATCTTCAACTTCTTTAGAGAAACCTTAGTCATTTCGAAGAAATTTTGTAAAAAGGGTGTCAACGGAGAAGGATCCTTGAGAGAAACTGCAATGAGAATCATGATCATGTAATTAGGGGAAATATTAGCAATTTGGAAAAACTGCATGTTGATGATCATGACCATGGGAATGTGCTTGAAAGGGATAAAGCATGAGCATGTAGGAAAGCCAAAGGGAAGTAGGCTTGGAAAAGTGAAAATTCAAAATTTTCTTAGAGTTAGGAAATTTGAGGAAATGCATGTAGGGGCAGCAAAATTTGTTGCCCTTGCATATGGAGTAGTACCAATGGAAATTTTTTTTGACGTAACACATTGATGAAGGGTGTTGATGCATAGGCAGTAATTTTTTCTACCTGTGCATGTTGGTGAAAGATTAATGTACATAGGCAGCAATTTTTTCCACTTATGCATATGAACCTTGTGTAGGGGTGGCAAAAATTTCAAACTTCTATATGTGGAGGTAAAACTTGTGTAAGGGAAGTGATTTTCACCACCCTTGGATGAATGGAAAAAAATATTCTAAGGGTGGTGAAAATCACCACCATTACATTGGTTTAAACCACTATGTAAGGGTAGTGAAAATTACCGTCATTATCTTGGTTAGTTTAGCTGACAAGGTTATTAGGGTTTGTGATGTTAACAAGGAGGAGAGGGACGATAAAAATGAAGAAAAAGAAAAACAACAAAGGAGCAAAGAGAAAGAACTAGAATTTAAACAAAATAACAAAATGAAAAACTAAAAATAAAATAAGGAAGAACATAAAACCCTACATGGTATAATAATGCCACCTTATGCTTGAATCTAGGAAAAATCATGATCCTACTTGTTCGTATGATTTATAGGAGGTAGGGAGGAGTAGAAAACTTGGAATGATCCAAATAGGGTTCAAAATAGAATTTAAAGGTATTAAAATTGACAGCAATAACTATGTGCGCATGGCCATAAATACCATGTGCAAAAACTAATGTCATGTAAGGGTGACAAAAATCATTGCCTCTACATTTTGATAAAAGAAATGCAAGGGTAGAAAAAATCACGGCTCTTGCATGGAACATTAAAAAAAATGCAAGGGCGGCTATTTTTTCTGCTCTTACATGGGGATGTAAGGGTGGAAAAAATTGTTGCCTTTACATGGAAACTAAAAACACATGCAGGAATGGCAAAAAATGTCATCATTGCATGAAAATGAAAAACAACACTAACTCTTGGAATTTTATCAAAATTTTGATGTTTTGATTGCATCAAAACCACAATTAATTTCACGTTTCTTGAGAAATTGTGATGAGGGAAGGTCAATTTTTTTTTAAGGAAGTTAGTCGACTAAACCTGAGATCAAGAGAAACTTGTATCGAAAGATGAACTTAGAGTAAACAAACATGAAATGGACAAGTTTCATAGGGGTTGTTCGAAAAATGAGTGTAGCTAATTTTGTGAACAATAGGTTGCATTGTCATCTTGAATTATTACATTATTCTTTATTTGCATTCAAAGAAACTAAAAATTTCCTTTTGAGCTACAATTAAGTGCATTCATTGAATTATCTATTTAATGCTTAGTTAACCTAGATTAATTAATGGAATTTTGAATGAATTTTATAACATAAATGTTACACTACCAAACCACTGCACCAAAGAATACATCAAAACATACTTGAGATAAGGCCCATTGGGATTTCATCACCCTTTGGATCACATTACCCTACCTGTTGATCCCACTTAGATTTAAACAGCAAGGGGAGGACCCACTCCATTATCTAGTAGAGTATAAACTCTAGAAAAATGGTATTTATTGGTTAAGTGGCCTAGCTAGGCTTCGGGTTTGTGAAGTGTGGGGAGTAAGCCCCCAATGCCAGGCCACATACTCAATCTAGTATAGATTTTTTGAACACCCAAACATAACCTGAAACCATTCTTAGATGGATTTTTAGTACCTTAATCATTAGCCAATTTTCCCTTACACACTCTTTAAGGCATAAGACAAAAGTGATTTAAAATAAATCATAAGATTAATTGTGTTTTTACTATGTGCTTTATTTGCTTTGGGATTTTCTTAGATTTCTCATTATTTGAGGTGAAAGGTTCATTGTCCACTTCCAAACTTTTCATATGTTTTTTACTAGATAACAAGTGAAAAATCAAAATAATCAACCACCACCTTCATCTTCATCCATGGATTATACCTTAGATATAGATAAATCTCCCCATTGTTCACCTTACCATTTTCCTCCACCACCATCTCCTTCTAGAATTCCAACTATATCTAAAGGAGATCCATACTTCACCACCTTTCTCAACAACAATCCAATTGCCTTGCAACATTACCTTAACACCTTGCCTCATTGTACCCCTCCCACTTCAGTTCCTTTTTCTAAACTTTCTCTTGGTATGCCTTCCCACCTCATGGAAGGAACCACTTCAACCCAACCATTAACTCAACCTATTCCAACATCCCATCTACCCAAACCCAAACCAACCTTCCATCACCCAACCAAACACAACTAGTTACACCCCATGGGGGTTTAACCTTACCATTATTTACCTACACCCCATCTACTATGGCATTATCTTCCATTTCAGCTCCTATCTTCCCTTCAGTTGTAACCAATCCTTTGACCATAGTTCCTCTTCAAAACTTAGTTCTCTCCATACCTCAAAACTTTTCTCTAATTAGCACTAGGGTAACCACTCAACCTCAACCTTCCCAACTTCATCCTACCTCAAGCATACCAGCCACATCTTTTCTTCAACACGTGCCTATGATAACTTACCAATATGTACGTAACCTATAAGGGTAAATACTAACCACCACCCAACCTTTTATACCAAGTAATTCTTATGTGCCCCCATCTCAACCTCTTGGCACCATATATTAGTATGTGGCCTCATCATTATCATCTACTGCATATTCATACATTACCACAAACTAGCCTCAATAAAATGTACCTCTTAATTATGTAGTTTTTCAACCCCAACTCAACCTAATCCAAATGCTCATAGATAAAATGACTAGTTTAGAGTCATCCATCTCTACCGAAACCAATATTTTATCTTATGACCATATTTTGAATGATCCTATCTAGCACTTCATACCTATTCATGTGTATCCTTATTAATGGGAATTGCCCAAATTTTCTAAATTTCAAGGTAAAGAGGACCCTCAGCAACACTTAAGAGTGTTCCAACATGCATTTTACTTGATATCTTATGATGAAGATCTCCTTCTATAAACCTTTCCCATGTCATTATTTGGGGCCACCCCTGATTGGTATAGTACCCTTCCCACTCATTCTATCTTTTATTTCTCTCAATTGGCACAAAAAAATTTGGAACACTTTTCTATAAACATATCTAAAAAGGTTTCCAATATAGACCTATACTCCATCAAACATTTTGAAGATGAGTCCATTGTTGATTTCATTGCTAGATAGAGAGGTCTCATTAATCAACTCACTTTCCCATTACCTCAACCTGAATTAATCAAATTGTATTCCTAGGGTTGTGTTAAACACATTGCTCTAACTCTCCAATTCCAAACCTTTAGGACCTTTGATGAAGATTTTACTATGGCTTGTAAATTATAAAACCATGCTATTGATGAAGGGAAGTTGAAGCTTTGAAGTAATAATTCTATTTTCAAATCCATAGAGTCATCTTCTAGCAAAACTATGAACATAACCAATTCTAAAGCTAAAGCATTATCACATTCAGTCATTCTTTAAACCACACCTCCTCCACCCATCAACCAAACACTTCCAATAAATAACCCTTCCAATTGCCAAAACCATACTCAAAATCATGTCCCTTCAAAACCATTTACCCTGATTGGAGAATCTTATGCATCAGTGTTG
The DNA here is from genome assembly GCA_037957365.1 of Torreya grandis. Taxonomy (NCBI): domain Eukaryota; kingdom Viridiplantae; phylum Streptophyta; class Pinopsida; order Cupressales; family Taxaceae; genus Torreya; species Torreya grandis. Next base: position 475,067 of record JARHVA010004795.1, read on the forward strand.
GAGAAACTACTCAAGTCCAATCTAATCCAACTTCCACTCATTAAACCCCTTCAATAATTTGATACTTCTCACCCCCTTAGGTGGTACAATGAGAATGATCATTGTGACTATCATTAGGTTGTTGGACATGATATTGATAGATGTAATACTTTTAAAAGCATTGTTTAGGACCTAATTGATAAAGGCGAGCTTGTGTTTGAAAGCCCAAATGCTCCTTCAAACTAATCCATTGATATTTTATGAAAACCATTTCCAAACCATCCACCTTTAGCCCAAAACCATGAAAACCAACCTGAATCTTCCAATTCACATGAATCACATGTAACTAATGTCATCAATAATGTGCCCATTATTGAAGAAGTTATTACTTCTATCACCCAAATTAAGGAGAACCACCTACCACCAACCCCTTCAAATTCCCAAATGAAGGAAGTGACTATCACATTCACTTCCTTGGATGAAACCATGGTTTCACCCACCCATCCTATGGTGGAAATACCTAAGGAGATGGTCACTTCATCAACCATTTTATTCACTCCTCCAATCTAACTCAAAAAACCACTTATTCCTTTGGACAACCAAATTAAGGAAGAATCTAAACCAATCCTTCTGCCTAAAACCATTACCCTTACCAAAATAATTTCATAATCATATATATCTTCCAAAAAGTCCATCTCTCAAGAGACAATACCCCTATCTACCCAACCATTACCTTTGGAACCTTTCACCAAGGATAACAATATTAAAATTGCTACTTATTTATTCCCAAAGGGTTTACACTTTGAAGCTAATGATTAGGGAATAATTCTTGTTTATAAACCCTTCTCTTAGCAAGTTCAAAATTTTGAGTTCACCTCCCAACATAACTTTGATAGAGCTACCTTTTGGCATCATCAATATAAAATTCAACATTCTACTATATTGGAATCCACTTTTGAGCTTATTGTTACAACTCCACCAAATAATCATCCTAAATTTACCAAGGGACCACCTTAATTACCCCTATCTAAATTTTTTAAATCACCTTATCCTTCTTTTACCAAGCTAATCAAGACCTTGGGGATCCCTCACACAATAAATCATGCTCACCCTCCTTTGAGACTAGATCTAACCACACCAATCCAACCAAAACCTAATCTAGTTAAGCCCATTAAAAAGGAGGGATTGCTTAGACCTCAACTTTGAGGAAGAACCGTAACAACCCCTTCACCCTTATCTTGTATTTTAGGACCACATCCTTCCACCATTCCCATAACCTACTCTTCCTCTAAAAACCCATCGCCCTTTTCTTTACCTATAACAAGCCCATTTCCTATTTTAGCATCATTCCTTGCCAACCTTTCCCTATTTACCTTCTCATATAGTAAAACCTTATCATCTAGACCCCAAATTTCTAAACCAATTACAACTAAGAAAATTCATTCAAAACCTCCAGTTAGGCTTACCCCACGAGTCATATCTCTTTTTAAAAATACCTTACACAATAAGAAACCTAAACCAAAAAACCAAACCCCACCATCTCCAAAATCCTTGTCAGAGTCTTATACAATAATATTACAAAGGATCCTACAAGCTTCAACCATTAAATTACCCCGCATCAATCCTTTTGACCCCACTTGCCAAAAGCCAACCTAGTTCAATGAGAATCTAATTTACCTTTACCATAAAAATGTTGGGAATGATATAGAGAACTGTGAATATCTCCAAACTATTATTCATGGCCTTTTAGAGGAGGATGATCTATTAGATGAATATTATTTAATCCCTTTACCTCTTTTACTGCATATCCAATCCTTCTACTAATCATCTCCTTCTCTACTCCTACTAAGGTGTGTAACAAAGGAACTAAAGTAAGTAATCACTCCCCTTATCCATACTATTCATATAGTAACTCGGTTTAGATCCCAACATAAGGATAAGGGTAAAGGGGTCCAACAAAATGAAAAGGGTAAAACCAAGGCCACCATTCCATGGTCTTACCCTTCACCTCCTCAACCAACTAACCAAACCCAATAGATTTCACCTTCCTTCACAACCATCAAAGTTTAACATCTCCATTTTCAGAGCCCCTTCATCTTCCAATGCACCTTCATTTGTCCAATGCTTGGTGATAAAAAAACTTCACCAAACACCTATCAAAATGATTCTTTATGAATTAATCAACACCTCACATCAACATCATCAAGCTTTAATCAAAGCAATGCATTCCATATAAGTTCAATGATATGATCCAAAACTTTTTACATCTTTGATTAGAGTTGTCCAAAAAATTACTAGTGTCACCTTTCAAGAATATAAAATCCCACCATATCATAGTGAAGATCTTGATCCCCTTCTTTTTATCATAGCATCCATAAATCATACACATATGAAAAGGGTCATGATTGATGAAGGAAAAAGTATCAATATCATATCCTCCTGTGCTTATAATCAACTTCAACTACCTAAAAACATCATTTTTGAAATCTTAGTGGTTCTTTGATCATTCAAAGATACTGTGGCCACTACTTTGGGGACAATTATTCCACACATCCATTTATGGATTTGAACCATTTCTAAACTATTTTTCATCATAGAGGGAAAATTTCAATATAATGTGTTACTTGGTCACCCCTGGATCCATGTCATGGCATGTGTCCCTTCTACCCTTCATCAATGCATCAAGTTTGAGTATGAGGGACAATTCATTACAATTAAATCTGATTTGAGTCCCTTTGATTCTTGTAATATGACGTATTGACCCAATTACTTTATTATTCCACCTTCACCCTCTTCACATCCAACCACTAGCCAAACCACCGCATCAAACCAACACACTATCACTTATACTTTCAACAATACTGAGCATCGACTAGTTCAATTATTCCTTCATAAAAAATCCTAGTCGAGCACCCCTTGCAATCCACATTTCAATGACTTACACTTAGGGAATATAGATTTTTAGCTTTGGATACTTTTCCCTCTCCACATGAATTTTTGAATCTTCATAATGATCCATCTTATGACCCCAATATTTTTACCCTTATCTCGTTTGGTCTTTCTAATAATAGAACATACTTTGTCTATGGGGGACTTGATAAATTGCTTCTTGCTCCCACCACTATGAATTGTAATCAGCCATTCACTTCCAACTTTTCCTATCTTAGCAACCTAACCTTTTCCCAAACATACCTTCATCGATGTGGTTGGAAAGGGTTTTTGTTTGGCCTCTATAAATAAGGACCACATGAACTTCGTACTATCAAAACATAGAAACTTCATGAGTTCTTTGGCCTAGGGTATGTTCCCCTAGAAGAGCCCATACCAACCTCATCAATTCCACCTCTCCCATTTGGAGAACCACCAGCCTCACCAATTCCACATCTCCTATTTGGATAACCACTAGCCTCACTAATTACATCTCTCCCATTTGAATAACCACCAACCTCACCTCTCCCATTCGAGGAAATTCTACCCTTATTAGCCTCACATTTCTAATTTAAAGAACCTATACCCTCACCAAATCCATTTGAAGACAACAACATTATCCCACCTAACTTTTTTTTATAGACACCATTAGTTTAGGTCCCCTAAATTATCAATAGGGGGTCAAACTAAAACCATTCCTCTCATCCACCTTGAAATGATCATGCATGATTCTCCTACCATTAACACCATCCAATGTCAAAATGACAAATATATTCTTAATTATCTTGGTGCTAAGGATTCTTCTCTTCAAAAATATCTCCCTCATAAGAACCAAATAATGCTAAATGAATCAACCATAGACATTAATTTGGGTACTCAGGAGAACCCTCTATTGTTAAGATTGGCTAATCCTTAAATCCTGAGGAACAAAGAAACTATGCATCCTTACTTCATGACCATATCATATCATTTGCTTGGTATTATTAGGATATTCATGGTATTTACCCATCTTAAGGTTAAGCCAGTTTGGTAAAACAATTATCGAATCTAACCCTGTATAGCTCTTTTTGTCAAAGAACATCAGTGCCTTCTTACTGTTAATTTCATTCAACCCATTGACTATCCATAATGGGTATCTAACATGTTCATGTCACCAAACCCATCGAAAGACTATGCCTTTGTGTGGATTTTCAAGATCTTAACCTTGTATGTCCCAAAGATGACTTTCCCATACCTAACATCGACTAACTTATTGATCTTATTGATGGACATGAAATGTTATCCCTCATGGATGATTTTTTGGGATATAACCAAATCTTTATTTCCCCCCAAGATCAACATAAGACATATTTTATCACCTCATGGGCAACTTTCTACTATCATGTCATGCCTTTTGGCTTAAAGAATGTAGGAGCCACATATCAGTGAGTCGTGAACTACATTTTTCATGGCCTCATTAATATAATTATTGAAGACTATGTTGATGATTTTCTTAGAAAATTCAAACATCACCAGGATCACTTGCCATTTTAGCCATTATCTTTAAAATACTTATCCATTATCATGTCAGGCTCAATCTAAAGAAATGCATCTTTAGGGTCTTAATAAGAAAACTCTTAGGCTTCATTGTTTCCCTTCATGGAATATAAATAGACCCCACAAAAGTTAGATCCATTCTAGAAATGCCTCCTCCTACTAACTTAAAAAAACTTCATAGCCTACAGGGTAAACTTTAGTCAATCCACCATTTTATCTCCCAGTTATTTGATCATTGTCAACCCTTTCACCACCTCCTAAAAAAAGATACCTCCTTTAAATGGACCAAGGAGTGTCAACAAGCCTTTGATGCAATCAAGAAGTATCTTCTTTCTCCACATATCCTTATTCCCCCAAATGAAGATCAACCCTTTTATTTATACCTATCTGACATTGATCATTCTTTGGGAGTCATGATCACTCATCATAATGACCAACATAAGGAGTAGGTTGTTTTTTACATTAGCCACACCCTCATTGACTATGAAACTTGATACACCCATCTATAAAAACTCTACCTTGCCTTAGTTTTCATCACCTCTAAACTTTGTCACTATCTTCTTAACCATAAAACTTATATCCTTACCAAAACTAACACCCTCAAGTATATGAACTCTAATCCATATCATAACCAATGTATGGCTAAGTGGATCTTTATTTTAGTTGAGTTCAATTTTGATTTTATTTTATAAAAGTCCATTAAAGGATAGGTATTTGATGATGAAATAGATGAATCCCCTCTCCCTGATAATCAAACTCCTATTTTTTCCTTTTTAGATGAGTCTATAGCTACATTTTATTATAGAAGAATCCACCTATCAAATGACTATGTATTTTGATGGTTCCAAATGTCAAAATGGTGGGGGTACTAGTATAGTCTTCATTATTATTAATGTATAACCTCTCCCTCTCTATTTTAATCTCAATTTTGAATGCACCAATAATATAGCCAAATACAAGGCCTTGATCATAGGTATCCAAACCGCCCTAGCCTTAGGAATCAAAACTATACGTGTTTTTGGAGATTCTAAGATTATAATCAACCAAGTCATAATATCCTATCAATGCGAAAATGATGTTCTTATGAAATATAAACAACTTGTTGACAAAATATTAGCATCATTTAACTGTTATACCATTTAATCAGTCCCTCACTCTAAAAATAAATTTACAGACATAATGGCTTCCTTTATGTCCTAAATTCCATCCAAACCTACTAAATCTAAACTATTTGTCACCACACACCACTTTTCACCCCATATTACCTCAATCTCAATCTTCCTACCATTTTCCAATTGGAAACATCACATTTAGACATTTGGTATGACCAAATCTTTGGCTACCTTAATGTTGGTTTCCTTCCACCTGATATTTCAAGAAATGCTCTTAGAGATTTCATTTAAGGCACCTATAACAACTTAATACTAGGGATAATTCTTTACAAATGAGGCTTTTATGTCCTCCTTATTTGATGACTTCATAACAATGAAGCCTTTCACACCATTAAGGAAGCACATGATGGCATCTATGGAGGACACTTCATTGGTTTCATTGTTGCAAAGCGTATTCTTTTCGTGGGATACTATTGGCATAAACTTAATAAAAATTGTTATGACTGTGAAAAAAATTCATTAAATGTAAACAACATTCTAGCCTCCATCATGCACCTCCTCATGGTCTCCAGGTATCATTAGATTATTTTCCCTTCTCACAATGGGTTCTTGATCTTATTGGTGATATCATCCTCTCAATGTCACCAATATATAATCATTGCCATAGATTATTTCACCAAGTAGGTGAAAGACATTCTATTGATCTCAATCAAAGCTAAAAAAATCATTTATTTCATTACCAATCACATCATCTACCACTTCGGTTCCCTCTTAAAATCATCATTGACAATAGAACATACTTCAAGAACAAAAAGGTCCAAGAACTTTGTAAGGCTTTTGGCATTGACTTAAGTTTCTCTTCCCCTTATCATCCATAAGCTAATGGATATGCTGAAGCTTCTAACAAAACCCTCATCAAAATGCTCATAAAGGTGGTCAATGTTTTAGGCAAGGATTGGCACCTCCATATCCCATTTTCTCTATGGGCTTATTGCACTACTATAGGTACTACACCTTTTTATTTGGTCTTTGGATTTGAGGTAGTTCTACATCTTAAAGTTCAAATTCTATCTCTCTATATATCCTTACAAGAGATTCTTTTTGAAAGTGACCATCTATAGGAATGCTTAGTATGCTTATAACTCCTTGATGAGCATTGTATTTTTACCCTTAATAACCTTCATATCTATGAAGATCGTATCAAATAAGCCTACAACAAATATTTAAAAATATGAGAATTTAACATTGGAGATCTTGTCCTCAGAGAAAACCAACATGTCACTAACATATAGAAAACCAAAAGGGGTAAGTTTTCCTTCAATTGGCTTGGACCCTATATTATAACCTATAAGTATGGATCAAGAGCTTATCATTTGTCTTCTCTTGAAGGCAAACCATAACTTGAGCCTCTAAATGCTTCACATTCACCCTTTCTATTGCTAAGGCATTTCTAGCACACCTTGTTATCTAACTTAATCTCATCTTTTGATTTTAACAACTTCTCACTTCCCTAATCCTCTTACCCTATTCCACTTAGTGATGTGTGGTTATACCAGATCCATGTGATTATCCATCAAGCCTTTTCATCCAATCTTAAATGTGGGTACCATGGCTCTACCCATGGCATGGTTCTCATACATACTTTTTGTCTGTTGTTAGATGGAATCCCATGGCCACATGTCCTTTAATACCTCTTTTTATTATCACATAACCACCGTATTGAGGCACAAACTTTCCCTTACAAATGGTTTCACTTTAAGCTTTAAATAGATGTGTCCATGTCTAAGACAAAAGCTTAAGATTTTTAGGAAACATATTATTTAGGTCTATTATCATAATAAATATAAATAGATCATTCCCTCAAAGGATGAATATCACC